>ML787951.1:571567-595586 GCA_009831015.1 Picea engelmannii | reverse complement strand
GGGCCCTGCAGTAAACCTCAAATTTACCCTCCAAAATGTGAATAACTTGGAGGACTTCATAATTCTCTCGCATGGTTTCGCTGACAGCCCGAGCTACCAATGCCTTGACCATCCAATAAGCTTCGACCATCCTGAAGTATTGTGTATCTCTGGTCCGAGGGTTTGCTAGGTCCGCCACCCACTTAGTCACTTCCTTTATTATCTTGTCTTCCCTGGTCATCCTACATTGAGCTAAAACTTGATCCTCGATGGCATTCATCGACCTAATTTCATCCATCGAGTAGTGGAACCAAAAACGCTCCTCTGCGGCTCATGATTCCTTCTCTACTCTGGAGAGGTGTCCTTGACCCCTTGACGAGGAAGATTCCTTGTCATGGCGGCCTACCAAGCACCTCTTGTTCTAGCAGCGAGCCATTCTCCCCCTCGACTTGAACCTACTTTTCAGACTTAGAATCGACAGAGGGATTGGCAAAATGAAAATATGAAAGAAGCTCATTACAAGGCTTTTGTACAATCTTCTCTCATATTTATCCCTAAAGAACATAGCATTAAAGTTACCACGGAAATACTCGGAGTTAGGGAGCCTGCTCCCGAGGTACATCTTGCAAGTTTCCATAATGGCTAGGTAGATGATTGGACTCTTTACCAATGATCTAGAGCCGTCAAGATCGCTTGCAGCGTGTGGCCGCTTCATCAACTGATTACATGATTGGCCTTTTGTACTAGTACTGAGGGATATATCGTCGACAAAATGCTACATAATAATTATAGCAGACCTGGGAAGTCTGAGCCTTGAACTTCCTCTAGATGTTTTCATCATCTTCATTAGGGGGCACATTCTCATTTTCGTGCATGGAAGAAGATTGGTTTCTGTCCTCCAGGTTCATATTGGGATACAAGTCACCTACATGGGTGAGCATCATCCCTTTCGTTGTACCTCCAATCCCTGCTCAAGGCCACCTGTCTTCATATCATATTTCATGATGCATGCATGTCTCTCGATAGGTCTTCCTAGCCAGCTCGATCTCGACCCTCCATGTGGTCAAGTCGGCGTGGCAACATCTATGGACCTGCTCTTTTGTCCCTTCTAGCAGTGGGTTCCCCGTTCGCCAAATCCAATGTGACTCCTACAGCGTGACACCGAGGTTGGCCATGCAATCGAACACTAAATTTTCCTTTCTTTTGATATGCTCTGGGACGATTTCCGCTAGAGAGGTAACCATGCCCGCAAGATTAGAGAGACCATGGCTAAGCCTCCAATTATGAGAAACCTTATCAACCTTCACCCCATTTAGTATTTTTTGGAGACCTATGATAATCAGTTGGGAGTCACCTTCTACCGATAGGGATGAGAAGCCATGATCCTTGGCTAGCGTTATTCCTCGACGAAGCCCTGCCAATTCCATTGCATTGTTTGTTGATATCCCTAGGATGGACAAATAGACTAGGATTACTTCTTCATTGTGGTACCTAAACACTCCTCCTGCTCTTGCCGGACAAGGATTCCCCTTAGCCACACCATCGAAATTCAGTTTTATAAAATCAACCTGGGGAGGAATCCAATGGGCACGAATTCGAGCTTTCACCACTTTCAGAGCCTCAGAATTCTGGTTAAGACATGACCCCAGATTCTAGTTTTTGAATATGGTTTCCTCAAAGAATTCCAGCTGGAGATATTGGGCTGACCATGGAGTTACACTGGTGGATTCTTTCACATTGATGCAAATGATTTCCCAAATTTGGTTCCTGGTAAGGATTTTATCTTTGAAAATTCTTCGATTCTTTTATTCCCACACATTCCACATGAGAAATCTTGAAAATATCTCCAAGGCTCTGTTAATGACGGGGTTGTTGAATGGGTTAGCGCTCCAAAATTCTATATTTTCTGTCACATTGTGTTTTGTTAGGTATGTTCTTCGAAAATTAGTCACCCCTTGATCCCAAAGATATATTGTAAAATTGCAATTTCCCAGAAGGTGTTCGAGAGTCTCTTTTGTTTTGAGACACAGGGCACATATCAAAGGGCCTACAAATCCTTTGCGGAGGAGACGATACCAATTTAAAATCCTTTTTTTCTCAACCAACCATAGAAAATTAGAAATTTTAGGCCAGAGGGAATTCAACCAAATTCCCCCCCATATAGGGCAGTTTTGGATGACCCCTGGGTCCTACAAGGATAAGTAGGCCTTTTTTACTCTGAATTATCCATCTCCTTGTCGACCCCATTTGATGATGTATGCCCCATATTTGACGTCGACCTGATAGTCTTGCAAGACTCTCGAGGCCATGTCTTTAGTCTGCTCATTCCACTAAATTGTCCATTTGTCCAAAGGCTTACAAGTTCTTATGAAAGGTGTTAGAAAAAAAGGATTGCAGAGTAAAAAAATAAAACAAATGTGGAAATAAAAAATAGAAGTTACACAATACAATAGAGACAAAGATACACATGGTTCACCCAGTGTGGGCTAAGTCCACCAGAGAAATTTCCAGGTCCTTCCTTTATTATTCTCCAACAAATGAAGGGATACAACCTACAACACACCCGATGTAACTTCCTCTTCTTTCTCTCACAATATCCTCTCTCAGAGTACAATATTTTCTATCACTCACAACCGCAATACAATTCCATCATACATAAAAGAGGGTTGCCTTCTAGGGAAAAAATCCCTAACATAAATTCTACCATCAAATTTGTGACCTTATAATGAATGGTCCATAATGACTACGAAATTACAATATTTTACAAGGTGATTTTTCCCAAAAATTTTCTTCAGGGGCGCTACCCCTGAATCCCTCTCTAAGAGGGGGCTTCTTGAATTATCACAGCCTCCCTTGGACCCACCTGATGACAATAGGTCGGGGGGGGGGAGTTCCCCCATATCCCCCGTCATGAAATGGGATCCAAGGGTGATTGAAACAAACCTATGCATTAGGAAGATAATCAGGCTCCACAACAAACAAAAGGGTTACAATTGGCTTGGTGGGTTGTCCAATAATGGTACAACTTCTCCCAGTTGATTTGTTCCATGGTAAGGAAAAGGATTTTATACTTGATGTCGTCCCCTAAGACTGGATGTTTCTCCCACGTGTCATCCAAGAAGAGGTTCAAACACCCATTATGAACTTCCTAGAAGCACTAAGATTGAACCAAAACACGGTTTTTCTAGGCATTATTCCAAATCAGAGAACTCGGTCTGTTTCCGTCAATTCTGATTAAGCTCTAAAGAGAGATTATGGGAACATACTTATTTCGCCACAACCTAGCCCATAGGGATGAAGGAGACTCGATCCATCTCCACCAAAGTTTGGATTCCAGGGTATTGCTAGAAACCTGTGGCTCCCTGATGCCCAGTCCCCCATGGGAATTTGGCTTACAAAGAGTGTCCCACGCCACCAAAGGCCATTTATTTTCTTTGGAAGGGCCACCCCACGAGAACTTGCGCTTGAGGGTCCGAATGTTTTTGACAAACTTCATCGGGGTAGCTAGAACCAAGAAGAGGTACATGGGAAGTGTCGAGAGAACAAAATTGATCAAGAGGATACGTCTTGGTAGGGAACGAGAGCGGTGAGTCCAACTGCTAAGTTTAGCTTCCGATTTGGACATAATAACCTCCCAGGAAGGGTCGTGAAGAGATTTGGAAAGAATGTGATATCCTAAATATTTAGCTAGGAGGGAAGAGGGTTGGAAACCAAGCAAGGTGGCCAGATGTCATTGAATAGTGGGGGGAGTATTGGAGAAAAAAACCTGGGATTTCTCCTAGTTAATAACCATTCCAAAAGCAAGATCAAAGAGGTCCAATTTTTTTTTGAAATCATCCACTTCTTTTACCGTAGGTGTTCCCATTAGAAGATTGTCATCCACAATTTGAAGATGAGACAAAGCCTCTACCCCCCTAGGGAGGGTTATCCCCTTGATTTCACCTTGTTCTTTAGCACGGAAAGGCTACGACCCAGACCTTAAACAAAGATTATGTATATGAAAGGGGACATAGGGTCTCCCTGCCTAAGACCTCTAGAAACATTGAAGGTCTTGGAGGGGGAGCCATTCACCAGGATAAAGCAGAAGGTTGTAGAGACCAAATTCATAACCCAAGCCACCCAATATTCCCCAAAGCCAAAATATAGAAGAATCTTATGAAGGAAGTCCTAGTTCATTCGATCATAGGGCTTGGACATATCCAATTTCATCATCATTCCCTCTTTTTTTGACACCTTGAGGGAATGAATAACTTCGTGGGATACTATGATACCATATAGGATATGCATGTCCTCTACAAAGTCTCCCTACTCCTGCGAAATGATGAGTGAGAGGATAGGTTTAAGCCTAAAGGCTATTAGCTTGGAAATAATTTTATAAATGACATTGCATAAGGAAATGGGGAGAAAATTATCTATTGAGCATGCTCCTTTGATATTCAGGATTAAAGTGCTGAACGTGGCGTTGAAGGCTTGTAGAATAGATTTAGATTTGCCTAATTCTTCCACTGCTTCCTAGATATCATTGCCAACAACTAGCTAGCCTACTTGGAAAAAGTCAAGGGTGAAGCCATCTGGTTTGGGGGAATTCCTTGGGGCCGTACTTTTAAAAATTACTTCAACTTCTTCTAAGGAGGTTGGTCTCATGAAGATTTGGGATTGTTCTAGGGGAACTAGCCCGGGGATTGCTTCAGTTATTTTAATGATAGATTCATGTCTGTTTATCTTAGGTTATGAGAGAAGGTCTTGGTAATAGTTTAGGAGTTCCTTCTCAATATCCTCCTTTGTCACTTTGCTTCTTCCATCTTGCTCTTTGATAGACACAATTCTATTTATGTTCCTTCTCTAGGTTAAGGAGTTATGGAAGAAGGGAGTGTTCTTGTCCTCTTCTCTTAACCAATGGATCCTAGATTTTTGTCTCCAAAGAATCTCTTCGTGGCGCTCTATTCTAACCAAATTTTCCCTAATTTCAACTTCTCTCGCAATGAGGTCCGAGGAGAAGTGTCCTTGAATTCCTTTCTGTTGAATCTTCTCCATTTCTTGTTCAAGTTTCTTCTTCTCCTAAAAAATGTTATCGAATACCTCTTTATTCCACTTCCTAAGGCACATATGGATGTTCTTCAGTCTTTGTTGGAATTGGAACATTTTTGTTCAATGGAGGTCTTTCAGGTCTCCCCACCAGAGGGCCAAATTTGTAAGGAAGTCCGGGTGGTCAAGCCCGAACATTTCGCACTGAAAAGGAGAGGGACCTTGCTTCCATACTTGGGGCCACTGAAGTGCTATGGGTCAGTTCTATGGGGAGAATACTTGCGGAGAGGCCCTGCTTAGTTTGAAAGGATTTTTCAAAGAGTAAAAACCTGTCTAGACAGACTGCAATTCAATGCTCCTTCCCCCTCTTGTTGTTTGAAGTAAAGATACCGTTTCTAGTTGGGATATTGACCAATTGGATCCTTTCTACGAGTTCCCAAAAATATTTACTCTCTTGGTCGATCCTACGAATACCTCCCTGCTTCTCTAAGGGGGTCGTGATCATATTGAAATCCCCTCCTAAGATCCATACTTGGTGATTCAGTGAGGATCCTAAAATGTTGATTTTCTCCAGTAAGGCTCTCTTTAGGTTAGGCGCATTTGGGTCATAGGAATTTATGATGCATCTCTCTTCCTTTGATCCTTTCCTTTTGAATTTTAGGGTGAGAATATTGAGTCTATTATAGAATTCCTCCATATCTAAGGTATCCAAATCCTGGAGGGTAGCGACTCCTCCAGATGCTTCTTCAGCTGATATCCATTTAGCTTCATAGCCAGGCTAGATTCTTTGAGTTATTCTTCTAATGTTTCCTTCGTCACATTTAGTTTCTTGAAGAAGGACAATGTCATCCTTCATCATGGAGATTCTTTTCTTCATCATCCGCTGTTTAGAAGAGTCCTTCATACCTCTTATATTCTAGGACATGATCTTCATTATCAAAATTTAGGTTGGGGTGGGAAATAGTTATCCAGGAGGCATACCACTTGTCCTAAGTCTACCATAAGTGCTCTTGTTTTTCCAACTTTTGGCGGTAAGGTTTCCTCCCTCTCATTTTTTTCTCTCATGAGGTTTTCTTTTGAGATTTGAGGGGGTTAGTATTGATTCCCATGCTACCTGAAGCTGAGGATCCTGGCTCGGGATTGGATCCTACCCCCTTCCCTTTCTCTATGTCTTTTTGTAACATCCTTATATGAACTATGATGAGGTTAATGATTATCTGTGCACCTTGAATCTCCCTCGAGGTCGAAAAATATATTTCAATCTCTTGTATCTCCATATCCTGGGTAATTTCCATTTTAGATTCCTCTTTCGTTTATGTGGCTGAGCTTTGGTTTTCCTTCATCACAAATTCTTCCCCTAAGTTCCTTTCTCCTCTTGCTCCTTCTCTGTTTTACACCACTTTGGCACATCTTCCTCTATTTCTTAAGATTTTTCGATCTTTACCTTCTTTTCCTTTGTTTGTTCTTCCTCTCTAATTTCGCTGGGTTCTCCTTCCAAAATCTTGAAGTTGTTTATAGTGTTCTAGTCCTATGTAACCATTGGTTTCTTAGGCTGGCGTCGCCCTTCCTACCTTTACTTGGGATCTTGGTAAAACCATATGGGTCTGTTGCTTCCTTTCCTATATTCCCTTGAGGGGAAACATTAAGGGGGAAATCCCTAAAGAGATGGCCATGGTTGTGACATTTCCTACATCGGAAAGGAATGTGCTCATACTCTATAGGTTGGGTCCATTCTTCATCCCGGTAGGACACTATTATGGATTGGAGGAGAGCATTAGCCACATTCATATAAACATAGATTCTAGCATAAGAGATATACCTGGCTGTATTTTCCACCTCCGAGAATTTGACAAAGGATCCTAATGTGTTTCCTATACCTTCTAGGATCTCAGGTTCCCAGAATTCCCTCGATAAGGAGTACATCTTGATCCAAACCGAAGCCTCTGTGAATTTTTCCTTCTCCCGGGAAAACCTTTCTGTCCAAAATCGCATGTGGAGGCCTATTGAGTCAAACAAGTAGGGTCCTTCCTTGAACGCCTTGTCTCTCTCTCCCGGTTCCATGAAAACTGTTGTGAAGAATCCTTTTGACCTTAGTTGAAGGTCTATTTTCCCCTTTACCTTCCACCTTGCCTTTCACCAGAGTTGAAGTGATTTTTTGAGGGCTAAATCCCCATAAATATTTTGATTAGGGTGTAGTCACGCATCCATTGGATGTAATTCCATATCCCATTTAATGTTATCTCTTACTTGGGATTCTCCACAGTCTTAGGTAAGCATCCATTCTGAATCCACTTTTTATGATTTTGTAGGCTTGTTTCCTTCTCATCTTTTCCCTAATTTGACAGGTTTGTCTCTTTCTTGCAGGTTTATGTCTGCCCTTTACATAATCCACCCATCTCAACATCCTCGACCCTTATTTCAGGGTTGCCTTTGACTATGTACTTGAATGAATTTTGGGACTCCTTTGTCAACCCTTCCTTGGAGGATTTCCCTATCCTAGGATTTGACATCCCTGGAGACAAAACCTCCTTGTTGTGAAACCTAATCTTCCCTTCCCCACTACCAGGGAGCTATGGATCTCCATATCCTCCTATTGGTGTGTGTAAAACCCTAGAATCACCATTTTTTCTTGATCAATCCATGGTCATCCTCTATCTAAAATAAATAATATTGATATTGCATTTTCATTGAAATAAAAAATTGTTAAAAAACATATAAATTCATTAATTTGTTTCTCGCTTTGGTTCACACTTTAACATATTTCGATATATATATTATAATCTCCATATGTACTTAATATCATATTTACCAATTAAGTGGCATAAATAATTTCATTTCCATTTAACATTACATAATGAATACGAAATGGGGATTCAAACAGTAAGAGTCCAAGGGTGACTTGTCGAAGGATGCTTTGAAATAAGGACAGGCACAAATGCTACCAAAAGAGATCATATAAGTTGCAAGTGTGTTGATTAACACTTTCATGGTTTTCCAAAAGAATGGATGAATTGGGATAATGATACAAGCAAGGATATTAGTGCCCAAAATGGAACTAAATGAATCAACCTAAAATAATTATGACACATGGAAGAAACCAAAGGGTGGGTAGTTATGTTGATATCGTCGAGGTTAGTTGAATGGTGGAAAAACAACACAAGTGACCTTCATAGTATGGATGAGGTGGAGGGATAATGACATGTTGTGAAGTATAACAAAGACTTCCAATATAATTAAACCACTTAGGAGCTTGGGGAAACTAGCTAGTAATCATGACGAGAATGATTATGAGGCTAAACTCTAGGACACAAACTATATGATATTTTGATCATAATGTGGAAATAACATCTTGGATGAAAATTTGCAAGGGGGTACTAATACATGACAACCTCTGTAGGTAGAGTACTACCATTGGACAAGGGAAAATGCAAAGGTGGATGGGATAGGCCACTTTCCCAAAGAAGGTGGTTGGGTGGGGTTTCTATAAGTATATTCCAAGGATGGAAAATAAGGCAAATGGAACATGATCAAATCGGATATGTAACCTATATGGTAGTTTGAAGAATTATACTTTAAGGATTCATGATGAACCTGATTAAATAGTGGTGGGACAACTAGATCTCATAGAAAATAATTGCACACATAGAAACAATACCATAGCAGAAAAGTAAGTATGAAAATGACACCAACTGTGAAATGGCATGAAAAATTGGGTTTGTAGGCTCAAGTTACATGTATTTAAACTTCAAGGGGAAAAGGGATCCTGAATAAAGTACCTAACCACAAAAAATGATTAATATCATGGGAAAGAGCTTGAGACAAGGATGTTATCAACATGAATGAATTGTCAAATATGGCTCATATGAAGTTGCATGGAGCAAAATAAAATTCAACAAAATCTATAAATAGGGAGTACCACGGAATTCAAAATTCATTTGGATGAGTTCAAGTTCGAGTTATCCATGGGGCCCATAAATTCTAGAGCTTGTATCTTCATTTCCAACCGTTATATTTGGATTCCACAAGTTCTGGATGATATATCTCAAACCCCTCTTTAATCCTATCCATTTAATTTTCTAGATTAGGGTTTGATGGGCCTAAGAAAAGCCTTGGAAGGTTTCTACCTAGGCATGTAGATATTGGGAGTTTTACTACATGACATGCATATAAAATATATCGATAACTGCACCTCACATGCAATTGTAAGCCTCTTCTTTGATGCATCGGTCATGCACCTATTCACTAAAGAGGTAAATACCCAATGCACATTTGTCCAAGAGACACCTATGCATACCTAACATATTAAAGGATTGAAAATCACATGTTGAAATTGAGTTTTTGACTGACACCAAGATTGGTTGGATGTGTAGACATACAAGATAAGGGTACATTGGACACATAGGGACTTTGAAACCCTCCATAAAAATATCTCCCAAGATCACATAGTATATGAATTACTTACACGTCATGGGTTACTCAAGTTTCTTGAGAACCCATTGATGAGAGTAGGTACCCTACTACTCTCCAAGATCATTGAGTAACATGATGTAGATGTAGGGAAATTTATTCTCCAAGAGGATCCTATTAAGTTGACCTTGGAAAATGTCTACTTCTTGATGGGTTTGTCGATGTATGGAGTGGTTTGTGACATCCTTCAAGTGAGGCCCCATGATAGGTCACTAGAGGACCTCATGGATGGATTAGTCACTCATGGTGGAGTGATCCAGATCTAAGACATATAGAGACAAAAGACCCATGCCATAGTTGTAGGGATAGTGTGAGTCGTGGGATTACAGGGACCACATTGGGTCTCAAGTGGTCAGATGATGACAATCGAGAGGGTTCTTAGGGGAAACTACTTTAGGTGGGACCATATGTTATTTGTTGTAGTGTAGATATAGTTGATGGCTAGCAGATAGGTAGGAATTGGTGACTTTGTGTTTATCACATTCATATGTGATTTATTATTTGACAAGATCTTGACTCTCCAAACCCACCATGTCATTTGGGATGCAAGAGCATTAGTGCCCCACATGAGATGATAGGGAAATATTACAAAGAGAGGGGGTAGTGGAACATTGGAAACATCTTCCAGTGAGATTTGCTTTCCCACTGGTAGTACCTCCCAATTTAGATCAAGGATTATCCATATGAGGCCATGGATTATAGGGGTGACATGGAGCTCCCTTTCCCTCCATACCAAGTATGGGGACTAGAGGGTATGTAATAATGCATGATTTATTTTTATTTGTGTTTACATACTAGCATAGATGGTAGATATATTTTATATGATGAATGTCATTGATGCTCCTCATATTTAAAGAGTGTGTAGAGGTGTTGCCAATGAGGCCAAAAAACATCAAGAATGACAAGGCTGAGTTGAGGGAATAAATCCTAGATCAATGGGACAAAGAAAAAGAGAGGACCCAATGTTGTATATTGGTGAGTCCTTAATGATATCCATGGTTGGATTGGCCATATGTTGGCTAGAGTTATAGAGAAAGAATGACAATACTTAGATGAGACACTAATTAAGGATTTATTTGGGGTAATAGCTTGATGGCACCCCATTATGAGGAGGATAGTTATGGCAAGCTAAGGGATAAAGGAACTTGCTAAAGGAGACCTACTCCTAATAGCTCGAGAACCCTAGTTGGGGATGATGATGGGGGTGGCTAGGGAATTAGTTTGATGCGATAACCACCCCATGTTGTACTTTAGTTTTGCACATGTATCACATTTTGGGTAGAGAGTAAACTTTGATGTAAAGAATTCTTTTTATCACACACACACACGCACAGAGAGAGATGCATTTATGGTTTTGCTTAATTATCCTCCTAAATGTGAATGCAATGACAATTTGCTTATATTTACATGTGTTGATGATTATGATGGTTATCATGCTTATGTACATGTGCATTTTGATTTCATGTTTTTGATGAATGAATTAAATGTCAATATAGAATTTGATTTACAATATGATCTACAAATTCATTGAGTCTCATGGGAACATGAAAGAATGTAATGGGATCAAATAGTCTTGTCGATTGTCTAACTCATAAATACTTTCTAAAATTATAGGCTAGGATCACAAACATGATAACAATTTTTCAATTGTGTGATGATGCAATTGAGAATAAAGATGAACACAAAGGTGACGAATATGAAATTGGAGGGCATAAAAAAGTAAGCCAATCACAACATCATATTTTTCCCAGTTACTAGTAGCAGGACCAATGCATATGCCCCTTAAATGGAAGAGTGAATGCAAGGGGGAATAAATGGCCCAAATAGTTGAGGCAAGATTCTAGGTGTATTGACTCATGGAATCGACTAAAATTGATGTAACATAAAGATAGATGACTCATTTGAAAATAACATGAAAGCAAACCATAATGCCCACAACTAAAAAATGTGGCAATGTGAAAATAAATACAAAGCTAAAAGTATATAAATGATGATAAAGCATTGTTACCCCCAAATCCTAGGGATAACTAAGGAGATGATGTCTCAAGGCCTTCAGATTGCAGACATGGAGTACCGAGAGACAACCTGACCAACAATGTCCACTTGCATAGATGGAGACCCGCTCCACCACCACAACTCTAGGTTCATCACGGTGGTATCCACCACATTAGCTGGCTTCCAGAATACATTGGGTCTTGCTCCATGAGGTACAAGCAAGGTATTATGGGTAGTTTCATTTCAATATTTGATGCATTTGAGTTTGTTTCATCTATTACTTCTTTTGATTATGTAACATTTTCTTGGACATTATGATCTTTGCCTTGTTTTACTTTGGTGGTTGGCATTTTTCCCTAGCAAGTGGGTCACCGTTAGGAATAGGTTTTCTACTGGGAGGTCCTCTTGACGATTCATCGTGCCATTCCCGACCATACTTGTCACTTTCCACACTTCATCCCCTCATCTCCTTACCTTTTGGGATTTTCGGGTATACTGACCCAAGAAGGGATTGTCCATCTTTTCATGGGAAGAAGTGGCTGAAGGCCTAGAGGCTTGTAGTTGGAAAAAGATACAATCCAATCATTAACCTTCTAGATGCTCGCCTAGGGATCACTAGGACAATGAAATGTCTCTCATAAGAAACTGATGGGACCTGTAAAAAATAACTAATACAAAATGCGAACCAAGGTGGAGCACATGTGGGCACTATTTTTCATGCTTAGGTAGAAGCCCCACACATGTTTTCAACTTGTGGAAGCATCATGTGACTAGGATAGAGTCAAAGTGGGCATAGTTTTTCATTCTTAGGTAGAAGCCCCACCTTGGCTTCAACCTGGAAACATCTTAAAAGAATAAAAGGCAATAAATGGGCTTGGAAAAAGGTTTCATTGAAAATGAAGGTGTAGCACACCCTCTACAAAGGCACCCATAGATGAGACACTACAACCCCTTGTATGTCATGAACCCCATGCCCAAAATTATTCCCCACATCCATGACACCTCATCCAAATTACTTAGAAGGAGGTCCCCTTGGGAAACACTCCTAAACTTGAGGAATGATTCATCCAATAGGTCGCTCTGTCAACCCTCCCATACCTAATCTCGAACAATTGCATAAGGTATTTGAGGATTTGTTTATTTTGATGAGGTAGTTTGGATGTTATTTCTTCGATGTGTCTTTTATTGAATTGATTTACTCATCATGATGCATTTGAATTGAGACCCTTGGAGGGAGTATCCATTTGTCTTTGCAGGACCTAGTTGGTGAATAGTTTTAGAAGAACAAGACTAGCTTGGGATTCCATGGGGATTGAAGCCCTCAGGTTGGATGCCAAAGGCCCACACTCCAGATGATGATGAAATTATTTTGAAGGCCTATAGGACACCTTGGAGGATTATTCCCAGCCCCTACATGCCAAACAACTTAATTGAAAGGGTCGAAACGTCACCTTTTAAGGGCTTGACGTCACCCTAGGGATAGGGTTTGGTGGTGATGATGGACACTTGCGAAGTTTTGAAGGAAGAGGCCCATGGATGGTGGAATAAATTATTTGGTTGAATATTATTGGCCTTTGGAGGCCTAGCGCTCCCTCCTCCAACTCAACGACTTGACCAAAAGTGTCAAACATTGCCAAAAGAAGGGCGACATCATGTTTCTAGGGTTTCTCTTATGTAAAAAAGATGAATTAAATAATATTTCTTTTGTAAATGGGAAAGATAAGGGTTATTGACCCCTTATCTTATGTTTTACACTAAGTTTTTTGGACAAAAACGTTTTAGAATTTTCTGTATAAATAGAGATCATTTGTATCTCATTTTGACATAACTCTCCCTTGTGGAGAAGGATACTTGGCTGAAATTTTCGCCCTACTTGGTAAAATTCATTCTCTCTCTCTCTCTCTATTGTGATATGGTTTGTCTATTTTCTTATGTAAGGAAGTGGTGCGCTAGTCTTGGAGGCTCTTTCTCTTTGCTTTGGTGATGAAAATTGTTTGGTAAATAGGGTTTTGTCTTGGCATTTCTTGGAATTGGTAAGGAAAATCTGTAATTTTTTAGGTTTCTTTCTTGTTCCATGATTGTTATTGGCTATACCCTTGAAGGAGTATAAGTATTTAAAACCTCCACCCTTTTTTATCATTATTTTTTGTTGAAAAGGCTATTGCAAATGTTGCTAGGAGAAGTAAAAGGGTATACACCCTCCTAGACTTTACCTTGTTAGGGTTATTATCTCAAGGGAGTAAAAGGGCTTACACCCCTTGAGATTTAGTATTCCTAACCTAATACAAGAAGACTCCACAACCCATTTGGAAAGGCACTAATATTTTATTGCATTGAAGAAATAAATTGCTTGCATTGAAATACACAATTTTACGAGATATTGAATTTGTTCAAAGTGGAATCAATTATTTGCCTTAATCATCTGCTTGAGCCACTAGGGCGTTTTTATTGGTCAAGGATATATTGATATTGTTACAAAATTATGCTACAACCATTAGGTATGTTGCAAACTCTCTTTTTCAAGCTTAATTTCTCACTCTTTTACCGTTGGAAATAGTTGGAAAGTTTCTATTGTTAATCTACTTGATGTTGGCTATTGTTGAGAAAATGTTTGGATAATTCCTTGGGGTAAAAGTGTAGAAAATATTTGCTAAATCCATTTGGATGCTCTGAAAAATATCCGAAAACATCTTTTTTGCATCCCCAATTCACCATCAAATCTTGTGCTAAGGTATTGGGAATTAATTTGCATGTTTAGTGCTCCATTGCCCAATAAATACTTGATGCTTTTGATGGTTATTTCTGTAGTAATTAATTTATTTTCTTTCTGATATATATTTTTGTTGACTGCTGCAGATAGGGACAACAAGCTTAACTTGCTCGTCCACCTAACATATAACTCATACAATTGGCTTTTCTTTTGTCTCGGGAAGGTACAAACACTTTCTGTAGGTACTCAAAGACTTGGAAACCTTAAAACACTTATGAGATGTGATATCAAAGCCATCCTCCACTTATAAACTCGACCTATAGGGGCAATCATCTCATCATCTCACTTTTAGTATCATTTCCCCCTAGGGTCACCCGAGATCCCCCCCTTGAGGTGATCACTTCACCTCTAAAGTGTCGAGAATACCTATCTAAGTTGACAGTAGGTAGGTGTTCTCTTATTTGTTTCCATATTGTGGTTTGGGTTGGTATTTTCCCAACCTAAAACTTGTGCGATAACATTTTTTCTTTGTTGCCACAGAGGATTTTGAATCCTCTTTCGTGCCCTAACAACACTTTGGAAAGCTATCCCAAATCCTTTCCCTATATTTCCTGGCGACTCCACTTGAAGGATGTTCCCCTTCCACCCTTGACGAGGTCCTCTTAAATCTCATCTGATGACTCCACCTTCCCAGAACCCACCTGTCCTTGTTTCCCCCTTTCCATCCTTTGATGAGCCTTGATCTCATCTGGTGACTCCAATGAGGTGTCTTTTCATTCAATGAAATTATGGCACCATGAGATGAACCCTAGTCCAGAACTTGTCATATGTTGAGAAGGGAACTTTCACAAATGGAAAAGTAAAAGGCTGCTAAATAAGTTGTTGAGGAACTGATGAATCGTGCAAAAGAGTTCTTTCAAAAATCCGTCGAAGAACTAGCCCTTGAAGATGAAGAAATGCTTGAAGGAAAAATATATGAAGAAACTTACCAAGAAGGTCCAGATGAAGTTTCTCATGTTAAAGATCTAGACAAGACATTTGATGAAGGTGAAGTGCTTATACCTACCCTCCATTTTGATGAAGACATCCAGACCTCTGTTCCTCCTACACATAAATAAGAGAACATGAAGAGCTGTGACCCTTTCAAAGATCTTGACGATACTTTATCCCATGAATTTGTAAGTGAAGAAGTATTATAGGATCCCTTGGATGCGACATACCTTTTTGGAAAAGGGAAAATAAAGCTCTTTGTATTAAGGATCAATCCTCTTGTGATGAAGAGGCGATGAAGGAACATGTCCATAAAGAGAAAGATGAATTATAATGAGGTGCAACATGTTGAGAAGCCTTGTGAGACATTGATATATTTTCTCCCCCTTAATGAAGTTGAGGTTATCCAACCTTAATATCCTCCTATACATGAAGTTGAAGAAGAAAATGGTCTAAATGATGAAGAATGTGAAGATCCAGTTGAAGCCTCCCCAACATTTGTTCCTCCTGCACACAAAGAAAAAAAGATGGTTATTTTTAGTCATATTGATGGTCTTATCAAAGAACACTTGGTTATGGTTGATGAGAATATAGAGACTTTCATACAGAATGGGAGACGCGGATGAGATTTTGGTCATCTCATTTTTTATAGAGACCCTATTTATAACATTGAGGGTAGCTCTCAGGAAAATGGGGTTGAGGTATCATCTTCAGAGGATTGGTCTTCATGTGTGTATGATTTATATGTTTTGCATCCTGATGATGATATGATTATATATTTGTTCCTTCCATTTGAGGATGACCCGACGCAACATTTTCAGGATGATTTTCGTCCATCCCTTGGGAGTTGTGATGCAGATCCTTTTGGGGATGTAGACTTGTTCTATGAGGATTTTCAGCCACCTTCATCCTCAATTTTAGATGAACACCAGGATGTGGCCATCCCAGATCAGTCAAAGGATCACTCTACAAAGAGAAAGTATTTTCATATTGGGGATTTCTACAAGGATTCACAGATGGAGAGGCCACATTTTTATTTCTCTAGACCCGAGCATGCCCCTTACCTCATTCCTTCTTCTCAGGGAAATAATGAGTTATTCTTGGGATCTCTGATATCTTCTCACTCTTTAGGAAGCAGTGATCATACTAACGGATATGAAGATGAGTTTTCATATACATATGATAGCCCTCTTCATAGATGGGTTGATCGAGCTTGTGGCTATCCTTTCTGGCATGATTTATGGGATGATCAGGATTGCGGTTGCTATTTTCAGCAAGATTTCCTCCCTCCCACCCATCTCCATGAGTTTTATTTCATGATTGATTATATGTCTATTTTTTCTCATGATTATTTTGTGCTCAACCTAACCTTATTGTATTGCATGATTAAGCACATGGGGATTTACCTTGATGAAATGGTGAACATATGGTTTCACTGGTTGTATGACTTCACCTGACATTACCCATCACCTAATCTTCAGGGCCCCCGGGCCCAAGGTAAGTACGTAGGTCATATTTCTTTCCCTACATTTTCATCTTGATTGCTCATAATAGCTTAGTTTCATTTCATATTGCATTTTTCTCTACTTGCATATTGATTTCATGTTTAGTTTATAAATTTTTGAAAAATGATAAAAAAAAAATATTTTCTAGATTAGGTTTCATTTTTGGTTTTGATGTATATGGACGAAGGGTGATAGAACCACTCTAGAATTTATTGTGTTACGTTTCAATATAGGCACATGACCACAAGGATATGTTGCGGTTCTCATGCACTCTATGAAGAGTACGTGTCCCCATGTAGGAGCCAGATGTTACCCCTAACTCCTAGCGATAACTAAGGAGATGATGTATCAAGGTAATCAGGTTGTAGACATGGAGTATCGAGAGACAACCTAATCAACAATGTCCAATTGCACAGATGGAGACTCGCTCCACCACCACAACTCCAGGTTCATCATGACGGTATCCACCACATCAGTTGGCTACCGAAAGACATTGGGTCTTTCTCCATGAGGTATAAGCCATGTATTATGGTGAGTGTCATTTCAATATTTGAGGCATTTGAGTTTGTTGCATCTATTACTGCTTTTGATTATGTAACATTTGCTTGGACATTATGCTCTTTGCCCAGTTTTACTTTGGTGGCTGACATTGCGCCCTAGCAAGTGGGTCACCCTTAGGGATAGGTTTTCTACTATGAGGTCCTCTTGACAAGTCATCATGCCATTCCTGACCAAACTTATCACTTTCCACACTTCATCCCCTCATCTCCTTACCTTTTGTGATTTTTCGATATACTGACCCAAGAAGGGGCTGTCCCTCATTTCATGGGGAGAAGTGGCTGAAGTCCTAGAGGATTTAAATTGGAAAAAGATAAAATCCAATCATTGACCTTCTAGATGCTTGCCCAAGGATCCCGAGTACAATGAAATGTCTCTCATAAGAAACTGATGGGACCCGTAAAACATAACTAATACAAAATTCCAACCAAGGTGGAGCATGTGTGGGAACTATTTTTCATGCTTAGGTAGAATCCCCACACATGTTTTCAACTTGGGAAAGCATGATGTGACCAGGGTAGAGTCAAGGTGGGAAAATATTTTCATGCTTAGGTAGAAGCCCCACCTTGGATTCAACCTGGAAACATCTTAAAATAATAAAAGGCAATAAATGGGCTTGGAAAAAGGTTGCATTGAAAACAAAGGTGCAACACACCCTCTACAAAGGCACCCATAGATGAGACACTAAAACCCCTTGTATGTGATGAGATCCATGCCCAAAATTCTTCCCCCCATCCATTTCACCTCATCCACATGACTTAGAAGGAGGTCCCCTTGGGAAACACTCCTAAACTTGAGGAACAATTCACCCAATAGGTCACTCTATCAACCCTCCCATACCTAAAATCGGCAAATTGCATAAGGTCTTTGAGCATTTGTTTATTTTGATGAGGTAGTTTGGATGTGCTTGATTATATGGATCTTTTATTTACTTGATTTACTCATCATGATGAATTTGACTTGAGACCCTTGGAGGGTGTATCCATTTGTCTTTCCAAGACCTAGTTGGTGGATAGTTTTGGAAGAACAAGCCTAGCTTGGGATTCCATGGGGCTTGAAGCCCATAGGTTGGATTCCAAGGGACCACACTTTGAATGATGATGACATGCCTTTGGAGGCCTAGAGGACACATTGGAGGATCTTTCCCAGCCCTTACATGCCAAATGACTTGCTTGAAAGGGTCAAAACGTCACCCTTTAAGGGCTTGACGTCACCCTAGGGCTAGGGTTTGGTGGTGATAATGTACACTTGGAAATTTTTGAAGGAAGAGGCCCATGGATCATGGAATAAATTATTTGGTTGAAGACTATTTTCCTTTGGAGGCATAGCGCTCCCTCCTCCAACTCAACAACTTGACCAAAAGTGCCAAATGTTTCCCAAAAGAAGGGTGACGTCATGTTTCTAGGGTTTCTCTTATGTGGAAAACATGAATTAAATAATATTTATTTTGTAAAGGGGAAAGATAAGGGTTGTTGACCCCTTATCTTTTGATTTACCCTAATTTTTATGGACGAACAAGTTTTAGAACATTTTGTATAAATAGAGATCATTTGTATCTCATTTTGACATAACTCTCCCATGTGGAGAAGAATACTTGGCTGAAATTTTCACCCTACTTGGGAACATTCATTCTCTCTCTCTCTACGTGATATGGTTTATATCTTGTCTTATGGAAGGAAGTGGTGTGATACTCTTGGAGGTTCTTTCTCTTTGCTTTGGTGATGAAAATTGCTAGATAACTAGGGTTTTGTCTTGGCATTTCTTGGAATTGGTAAGGAAAATCTGCACTTTGTTAGGTTTCTTTCTTGTTCCATGCTTGCTATTGGCTAGATCCTTGGAGGAGTATAAGGATTTACAACCTCCACCCATTTTTATAATTATTGTTTATTGAAAAGGCTATTGCAAAGGTTTCTAGGAGAAGTAAAAGGGTTTACACCCTCCTAGACTTTACCTTGTCAGGGTTGATATCTAAAGGGAGTAAAGGGGATTACACCCCTTGATATTTAGTAGTCCAACCTAATACAAGAAGAATCCACAACCTATTTGGAAAGGCACTAATCTTTTATTGCTTTGAAGAAATAAATTGCTTTCATTGAAATACGTGATTTTACGAGATATTGAATTTGTTCAAAGTGGAATCAATTATTTTCCTTAATTGTTTGTTTGAGCCACTAGGGCATTTTGATTGGTCAAGGATATATTGATGCTATTACAAACTTATTATACATCCATTAGGGCTGCTTCAAACTCTCTTTTCCAAGGTTAATTTCTCACTCTTTTACCACTAGAAATAGTTGGAAAGTTGCTATTGTTATTCTACTTGATGTTGGTTATTGTTGGGAAACATTTTGGCTAATTCCTTGGGGTAAAAGTTGCTTTTGTAGGAAATATTTTCTACACCCATTTGGATGCTTTGAAAAATCTTTGAAAACATCTTTTTTGCATCTCTAATTCACCATCAAAGCTTGTGCTAAGTGATGTAGGAGCATTGTTGGCAAGCGCGCAGAGCAAGAGCTATCAATGTCTGGGAATCTGTACGGGAGCTCAACGCTGGCAGTCACAACAAATGTTTTGAAGCCCGCCTTAACTCAACGTCAGATTTTACCTTTTGAGGCACGCTTGAACCCAGTTCCAGAATTACCCTTTGAGGCACGTTTGGATAATCACAAGCAGAGTGGGAGTTTCCATTACGGCTCTGGAATGCGACTAGTCTAGATAGTTGTTAGGTTAAGTTATAGAGTAGACAAGTAGCCAAGGGGAACCCTAAGATCCATTTGAGATAAATAGAAGTTTTGTACGCCCAATTGAGGGGTTAGCAAGTAGATTTGGAAGCTGCAAGTTAGTAGGAGTTTTTTTTTTCAGTTTTTGTTTTGATCACAGTTGTAACCATTTTTTCACTTACGAATATAACAGAGGGAAAAATGATCCAATGCATGGAGTGAACATTGTTTGCAATTCTCTGTTACTATGTTTTCATGAATGAGTGAATGAATTCGCAAGGTGTGCACACAGAACACAAGGAGTGCATTAATAGGGTCTATTACGATTCCGAAGCTCAGAAGAGATAACACTAAAATTTTCCCTTTGAAAGGAGTGAAAAGAGACTGGTGCAATATGTGCACACTCGTTCACAAGGGTTCAAAACTTTGCATAAAGATCTGGTGCAAGGTATGCACAAACCCGAGATTTGATTAAGTGTTGAAGAGACTTTGCAAGGAATCGAAGAATCAGAGGAAAAGAATGCCGGAAGGGTGAGGGGAAATTACCTTTGAGAAATCCTTCGAATTCCGAGTTATCGAAATCCCTGGAGCACAAGGAGTGCGTGGGAGGTCAAAGTCTCCACAAGACCAAGCTCAGGAGAGTTGGCACCAAGACATTGGGCTAGGACTCATTGAGATCTTGAATGGACAATGGAGAGCCTTCGAGGAAGAAACATTGATAGCCACAAGTCGTTGGATCAAGTGAAGCTGCGAGGAGGATAATAGAGAGAACCCTTTCAGCTCTTAAAGCTCAGGAGGGATAGGAGCCGTTGATCCCAGGTAGATCTAGACCGTTGGCCCATTTCACGAAATCGGGTATCGCGAATTGGGAGGACAAAGGTCCTTGATTTCCAAAATCCTGAATCGTGAAACTCCGACACAATCAAGACCATCATATCCTTGACAATTTAGGATCGTTGATATGAAGTGAGGGGATATCGCGATTTCGACGATCTAGAGTAGGGAGGGAGTCACCTCACAAATCCCCGATACACAAAATTTCGACGTGCTCGAAGATGGGGCCCAAGGTTCAGCGAAGGGTCACATCAGCGGAGGATCTTAAGGGCCGTTAGCCTTTCGGGGTTTCGAGACATGGAGGAGTCAAGGAGTGTTGTACCAGAAGCCCCGAAGTCACGAAACATGACACACTCTTTTGGGCTAAGCCCGTGGTCACGCCTGCGGTCACGTGGAGTGGGGACTCACGACTAGCGTATGGTTGCATGGGAAAAACACAACACAAGGACCTATGGTTAACTGTTGAAGGTTCCAGTTCGGAATCAGGGATCCATTTCAACTCCTGAGTTGAAGATCTTGACCAGGAGGTCTCGCAGCCCTTAGGAGAGATAGGGGGTCTGCATCAGGTGGTATTAGAGCCTAAATTCTTTGTCTGTAGACTTCAGGCGAAAGAAAAAGTGAAAAGGAGAAGACAAATAACTTGAAGTTGTATTCTGTGTGTGACAGACAGTCAACACAATGCCACCAAGGAGACGAGGAAAGGCACCTTTAGCCAAACATGTTGTAGAGAGGGAGATGCGAGATCTTCGCCCAAGATTGGAAGAAATGGAAGAAGCAGAGAGAAGAGCACCTGATGTGGGAGACATCAGTGATGCAGAAACTGAAGAGGTTGAGGTTGAAGAAGTTGCAGGAGAGGATGTTGCATAAGAGCGCTTGTTGAGAGTAGTTACCAGATTGGGAGGCAGAGCTAAGATAAAGGTTCCCATGTATGAGGGAAATTTAGATGTTGAGGAATTGTTGGATTGGATAAGATCCATGGACAAGAATTTCGACTATGAAGATGTCGATGAAGAGAGAAAGGTGAAACATGCAGTCACCAGGCTAAAAGGGCATTGTTAGGCTCCAATCTACTGATGTAAATTAAAGTGCAAATGATTGTCAATCCGGTGTTTGTAAGACTTAGAGGCACATCCAAAATATATGGATTTAGAGATAAATTTTTATTCTTTAATGGGAACAAACCAAAACCTATTCTAAGGGCTGAATATGGAAGAGATGCTAAGCTTCTGTTTAGAAGTCCTATTCGTAGATCTCATAACAGTAATCAACAATTGTTTTCCTAAAGAGTATCAACAGTAAGCATTCAAGAGATGTTCAAACTAGTTCTAAGACTTATCAAGTGCTAGAAGGACAAAACGCTTATTCAAGAGATGAATTCATTGTCTTCTTTTATTCATTAGCAACTATCATCAATTTAAATCAAAAGTATTGAAAGCGTAAATAACTCAAAAAACATTCATGATTATCTTAATGTTTGAAGGCAAACCACACATTGAATTCTTATTCAAAAAATCATTCACAATATGAGTAAGGCTTTGAAACATTAAGCATATGACTTAGCTATGGAATTCATCTAACTATAACAAGATATGAATAAAACTCATCTACAACAAGATCTAATCTAAAACATGTATCAAAGATTACTTGAAAAACACATAAAGAAAGAGTGTACTAGTTTGGCAAAGGGGGCCCTCCAATGCTTCACTTGTACACTTGAGTTGTATTAGCTAAGAAAGAGCTCCAAAATCATTCACATCATCATATCATAGGAATTATCAGGAACAAAACGCAGAACTGATCTCAAGATTGCAAATCTCAAAGTTTCTTCATTCACATTCAAGGTTGTCATACTAGTCTATGCTTTAGAGTATTTATACAAAAGTTTTAAAACTAAAAATGCTAATAAATCTCCTAAATATCATGATCAGATCCATAATATATTCTAGGAAGGTCGAATGCCTCCTTCAGATCCATAATATATGGCCAAATCCCACGAAAATCCAAAACTGTCCATGATTTAAGGCTAAAACAAGGTATTTTCTGCTGAAGTGGCCCTATTTGACCAGCGTTGACCGGACACTTGGAAGGCTCAGATATCGAATATGATAGATCATTATCCATCCTTGTACATCAGGGATCATGACCCAAGTCTTATATTTCTCCCAGGTGTCCTGCAAGTACACGAACCTAGGAGCAATTACGAGATTTAGCCAAATCCTGTAATTTCTGATAAATTTTCAATTTTAATGCCAAAATTTAGAAAACTCAATTCTTAAGCTAAAGAATGATAAATATACCTTGCATAATATGTTTTATGGAAAATATGGAATGAAATGAAGGCAAAATGGATGGATATAGAGGGAAAAGTGTAGTTTATAGAGTAAAAAGGAAGCATACAAATGTACTCAACATCTCCCCCAAGAGGAAGTCTTTGCATGTCCTCATGCACAAAAATGTCCCTGAACCTCTGTCACCGATCTTCTGCCACCTCTGCTGCCTACAATAATGTTTCCACATTCACCTGAGCTGTATGAAGTGCTTTCATTCTTTGATATTTCTCTTTATATGCCTTTTTATGTTGAAATCACTTATAGGCTTGTTTGGAGATTAACTTGTTTTGGTTTTGAAGCTTCTTGTTCTTCTTCTTCAAAGTTTCATTCTCCTCCTATGTTTTATGGATTTGAGTCCTTAGCATTTCATTCTCTGTTTTTATGTATCTTTCCAGGACTTCAATTTCCTTGATTTTTCTCTTCATTTTCCTTATTTTCTTATTTTTCCTATCAAGCTCTGATGTGGACCCACCAGCCACTTCTTCCATTTGAGTTTCTTCTTTCATGTATTTAATTAATTGTTCCACATCTTCTCTCATTTGTTCATACGTGGAAGTTTCTTGTTCTTCAAAACCATCATTTTCCAATGATTGTGCCTTTAGAGTCTGAATATGTGCATACTGTGCTTGTTGTGCTTCATCATCATTTTCTTGTATTTGGCCCCTTTGAACTTGTTGGCGTTTCCTTGATTTTCTTTAATATGTGGTAAAAATCTTGTCTTTTTCCTCAAATTATTTCTCCTTTATCACCATGCTTCTTGTTATTCTCCTCCCCATAGGCGGTTTTGAGCTTGTTGCCTTGGGGTTCTGTACTTCTTCCTCATCATTGGTCACAACTAAAATTTGTTCCTCTTCTTCTTCCTCCTTTATTGTTTCAAAACCATTTTCAATGATAAACTATTGCCAA
>ML787951.1:523460-556209 GCA_009831015.1 Picea engelmannii | reverse complement strand
TAAGATAACCATCTTATTATTACAGATCCACTTTTCTCTCAACCTATTTCCCATTATTACAAAATATAATCCCTTCAAATCCTCACACATATCTCTCATATATCTTGGATAAGATATTCCAACCAAATCTCCATGATCTTCTCATTGGAATGGGATTGAATTATCTCCTCAAATATTGAAATGGTGGAGGACGTATTCGAGAAGTCCTTTGAATTAATCCTTCACATATTCCTACACATTACAAAGCTCACACATATTTGAGATATATATGAAAACATGTTGATTTTCTAACATTTAATCGCAAATTCCTTTTAAATACTAAAATGAATAAAGTGGAGAACAATAAGGTGAAACCCAAGTATATTTATGGAAATGATATTGTGAAAGGCTAATGGGGCGATGAAATGTGAAGAATGATGAAGGGAAAGATGGATGAAAATAGGACATTTCTGAGCCCCAACAACTGGGAGGTTGCACAACCCTTAGGGGAGATAGGGGGTCTGCATCACCAAGGTATTGGGAATTAGTCTGCATGCTTAGTGCTCCATTGCCCAATAAAAAATTGATTTTTTTTTATGGTTGTTTCTATAGTAAGTGATTGATTTTATTTATGATATATATTTGTGTTGACTGCTGCAAATAGGGACAAAAAGCTTAACTTTCTTGTCCACCTAACATATAGCTTGTACAATTGGCTTTTCTTGTGTCTTGGGCAGGTACAAACACTTTCCACAGGAACTCAAAGACTTGGCAACCTTAAAACACTTCTGAGATGTGCCATCAAATACATCCTCCTCTTAGAAACTTGACCTATAGAGGCATTCATCTCATCATCTCACTTTCTATATCATTTCCCCCTAGCATCACCCATGATTTTCCCCTTGAGATGATCACTTCACCTTTAAAGTGACAATAATACCTATCTAAGGTGACAATGGGTAGGTTTTCTCTCAGTTGTCTCCATATTGTGGTTTGGGTCAGTATTTTCCCAACGTACAAGTTGTGTGATAACATGATTGCCATAGAATAGTCCTAAGGGTAAAAAAAATTCAAGTATAACCCATTGAAAAGGTTCTTAAGAATTTCACCATCAATATTGGTAAGCAATAACCCTCCCTTTCACAAACAATGTTTGATGACATAAGGGCCTTGCATAAGAAATCAAACTTCTTGAGACCAAGGGTATTGTGAGCTTGATTGTAGACTAAGACTAGACCACCTTCATGGAGTGAGTGAGTGTGAGAATGATGATAGTAATGAGCATTGCAATGCTTTTTCGTGATCTCATTATGCTATAAGGTTATGCAACAATATTCATCCAATTGTTCTAATGTCAATAGTCTAAGATGGAGGTGTTTGGTAAAGGTTCGATGGTGAAATGGAGGAATGAGATTTCACACTCAATAGGTAAAACTACCTTGAAACCATCGAGAAGATGAAAATGTGCAAACCTAGTGGCAGTCTTAATTGATGTCCTATAAACCCATAAAGTAGAAAATATCATGATATATCAATTAGATTTGAGCTTATGAATAGTTTGTTGGAGCATGGTTTGAGGATATTATTGACATCTTCAACTTGGCCATTCCCCTGTGAATAGTATGCTGAAGAAAATTGGTGCTCAAATTTTAAATGCATAGCTAACTTGCACCAAATTGCATCTTCAAAATGTGTGCCACGATCAAAGACCAATTGTTTTGGGACACCAAAACAAGTGACAACATGGTTAAAGAAAAAGTGAATGGTCATAGTTTCCATGTTGTTGAATGTCAACATTGCTTCAACCCACTTTGTGAAATAGTCAATGGCCACAACGATGTACATATGACCAATATAAATAGGTTGACGCTCCATAAAATCAATCCCCCACTTGAAAAAGGGACTCGTAGAAATTACAGAGTGAAGAGTAGCTAGAGGAGGTTGTGCTCTAATTTCAATTATAATTAATTTTGTAAAAACAATTCATCGAAAAGTAAAAGTTGTTCACTACAAAAATAACCTATTTTCTAAATTTTTATCATTTAAAAACAAACTAATGTTAAAAATGAATCTAAAATAGTTTATATCATTTGTTCATGCTTGTGGGTATTGTTATTGCATAGTTTGTAGTTTGGGAAAATCCCAACCCAAGCAACTAGTGTGTGACACAACTGGGCACACCTATCATTGTCACCTCAATAAATATCCCCCTCATTTTAGTGATGGACAAGTCCAACACAAGGGGGGATTCCTTGGTGACCCCTAGGGGGATTGCAAGGGACAAGGCCAAGAGCTAAAGGAAACACCTATATAGGTCACGATTAAAGGATCTTGAGACTTGATGGAGGATGAGTATAAGTCAAGGGAAAGGATTCCAACTGATAGTACCTGCAAAACATATGTTAGATAACCCAAACTAAGACTATATATGGTGAAATAAGCCCCAAGACAAGAGGGATAAAAACATGAAGTCTTATTGTCCAAAATTTGCAGCACATAATAGTGATATATCAGCAACAAGAGAGTTATAAGAGCTACAAGTTAGACCATAAAAAACAACATATGATATTAGACAAGAAAGATTCAAATTATTAAACAATTTTTCAATGCTTAAACCACAATTTTGAAGTAAAAAAAGGATTGTAAAAGAGTGTTAGTAGAAAATAATTATGAAAAACCTATGTCTATAGCAAAAATTTTCTACAACAACAAATTCTAACCACTAAAATCAGCAAGTAAATCACTGAAACAATAGTCATTTTATCAATAGATTAATTATCGCAGCTTACAAGCAAATTTCAGCGGTAGAAAAGTGGAGAAATGGTATGATAAAGAGTGTTTGATGCAACCCTAATGGTTGTAGCTTAATTTTTATTGCAACGGACTAATCATTTGACCAAACAAGACGCCCTTGATGTATAAGAGAGTCTAAATCATGTAGAATTCAAATCCAACTTGATCAATTTCAATCTCTCAATTTTCACATTTATCAATGCAACAATTAACAATATCCAATGCAAATATTAGTGCCTTGTTATTGGGTGAATGGAGTCTCTTCCTTGGAAGGAAAACTAACCAAAGAGGAAGAAGAGGATTTTGTTAAGAGTTAAACCCTTATAAAACCCAACAACAATCCTTCCAAATTGTCTAGCTTGAAAACCAAGATGAGCTAGGGTTTAATAACTCTCTAGGGGTGTAAACCTCTTACTTCCTAAAGAAAACAAACCCTATCCAAGCCTTGAAACAAGGTTGAAAACCCTCTTACTCATTGTGGCAAGCCTTGTAACCTTTCAATAGCAAAGAAGAATAAACTTTGGTGGAGGGTGTAAGTCCTTTTACTCCTCCTAGGGTTTTAAGATATATTTCTTGAATTTAAAAAAGCAAGATGACAATAGATTGCATAAATTACTCACCAAATCCAAGAGATAGCATGTAAAAAAAACCTTACTAGCAAGAACCATCCAACGATATTCCAAAGAAAACCATCCAAGATAAGTCACTATCCTTTAATGCTCCAACAAACAAGTATTGCATCCATTTGCACAAGAAAAAGAGAGGATGAAATTCTCCAAGAGGGCCGAAATTGAAGTCCAAAGAGTAATATTATCAAGTGATGAGTTATATCTATGTGAAAAATGACTTGCTTCTATTTATAGAGGAAAACCCAAGTCACAGTTTGTCCACATTAAAATTAAATCCATAATTTTAGTCTAAAAACAAAATTGGAATGCTTAACTAGCATGGTGATTTGTTCTTTTTGCCCACATAGGCTACAAAATGACCAAAACTAAAAAAATAATGGCATGTAAGCCCATAAAGATCTTTTCCAAGGTGGAATGTGTGAAGATAAGCCTTGAAAGGCTAAGACATCAAGCTAGGAAGGTGCCACATCATCCTGAAGTCAAGCTATAATGTTGGGCTTCAATCCCACAACACCACCAAGTGCACTGAATGTGCCAAATGTCCCCTCAAAAGTGTGACCGCATGCTACCCAAGAGGAATGTTTGGGCATAGGAGGGTGTGTCATCTTATCTTCATGTTCCCAAACCTTGTCCATGTGCTAGGGACTTCATCCAAGGTGCAAAGTTCATCATCCAAGGCCCTCAATGTGTGGGGCGCATCATCCATCCAATGGGATTTCAAACCCCTATGAATTTCCAAGTGGCTTAATCCCTTCATGAATGACTTTCATTGGGCAAGGTCTTGCAAAAACAAGCAAATATGACTTCCAAGGGTCCACAAGTCACGTGAATAATTCCAAGTAAGCCATGTTTAATAAAAGAACCACCCGAACAAGTGCATTAAGTCCCCCATTTCAAATTAAACAAATGCTCAAAGACCTTATAAAATTTTCCAAATTTATATATGGGAGGGGTGTCATGGTGCCCTATTGGGAAGGCCAATCCCCAAGTCAAGGAATGTTTTCTGAGAAGACCCTCTCTAGACCATGGAATGAGTATGAGGTGGATTGGGGGAAGTACTCTTGGGCATGGGGTTTTTTGCATATCAAGGGATGATATTGTCTCATCTATGAGTGCCTTTGTGGAGGGTGCATTGCATCCCTTTGTTGTCAATGCAACATTTTTCCAAGACCTTTATTTTCCTTTCATTTTTTTTTATGGTCCGAACATAGATTGTTATGTACAATGGAAATAAAAAGAGCACCACAATGCCACTTGAAGTTATAACACATTTGAGTGCCATATGCACTGGAAATTAAAGGACACTGCAATGCATTCCCCCATTAAGCGAAATATTTTTATTTATTTTCTTTTTAAAGGTCCTTGATTTTTATAGAGAAGCATTGCATGGCTCTTAGGACCTTAGGGCGAGCATATATAAGGATAAATTATGGATTTTAACTTTTATAGTGCTAGCTAAAACATCTCTAGGCCTTCAACCCCTTCTTCCCATGAAATGAGATACACTCCCTTCTTGGGGTCAATGAACCTAAAAACCAAAAAGATGAGGAAACAAACAGGAAGAAGCATGGAAAGTGGTAAGTATGAGTGGGAATGGTATGATGACCCTGGAAGGAGACCCCCTAGTAGCAACCTCTTTTCTAAGAGTAACCAACTTACTAGGATACCATGTCAACCACCAAGGTGAAATAAGGAAAAAGGTATAATTTCCAAGCAAATGTTCCATAATCAAGAAAATACCCTTTGTAACATGCTCAAATGATTCAATTATTAAGGTGACACTTACCATGAGACTAGAATTATTACCTCATGAAGCAAGACCTGTTGTGCTCTGTGGACCAAGCTGGTGTGGTGGATGTTGTTATGTTGTTGACGATGAATGGTGATGTGCGGTGGAGAGGAGGGACTCTGTCTTCTCAATGTGGGCTCAACTAGTCACCTGGCTCTCGACACTCCATGTATTCTACTTGCAGGCCTTGAGAAATCATCTCCTTAGTTACCCCTAGGCTGGGGGGGGTAACATTTGGCTCCTACATGGGGACATGTGCTCACCGTAGAGCGCATGAGAACCTCAACATATCCTGGTATGACCAATGCCTACACATACTCAAGCAAAACATTAGAACATCAGAGGGTGGCTAACTTACCCCTTATTCATATAAGCAAAACTTCAAAACTTCAAAATTGGTAGCTATAAGATTTCTTAAAAAGGTTTTTTTTTTTCATTTCTCAAAAGTTTTTAACTAACATGTAATGATTCAAGAAAATGTATCACAACAACTATGAACAGATGCAAGAAAGGAAATATGTAAATGAAACACATGTATGCAAATATAAGCAAATGAAACTACACTATCATGACATGGATATGCAATGCATAAATGCAAATGACCTACCTACTCACATGGGGCTCAAGGCTCGTAGAAATCAAAACTCTAAAGATGTCAGGTGAAATCATACAACCAATGCAACCAAATTCTCATCTCATCAAGGTATCCCCCCCTGTGCTTATTCATTTCACACAACAAAGATAAGTCAAGTACACAATAATCATGAGCATAAATAATCTTGTGATCAATTATAGAAAGCAACTCATGAAGGTGGGTGGGAGGGAGAAAATCCTACTAGAAATAATATCCATAAGCTTGATCCATACATATTTGAATAGGGCCACCACATATAGGTGATGGCTCATCTTCTTCCTCACTGAAATGATCATTTTTTTCTAAAGACTAAGAGAAGATGAAATTCCCAAAGAAGACCTTATGATTTCCTGGAGAAACAGACACGAGACAAGGGGAAAACATAGATTTGGAGACATAAACCTTCTCCATATTTGAAACATGTTGCTTCTTTATATGTTTTTTCAAATCCCTACATACTACCTCATGCAAAAAATACCATTGCCTTATGGCATGGATCTTTGAATGTTCTAAGCTGGCCACGTCCTCATGTCCATCAAAATTAGAGCACAAAGATGGTTGAGAATCTTCATCAAATAATAGTTTTGAGTCCTCAAAAGGATAATACCCAAGGTATGGTTGGAAATCAACATAAGTATACTGCAACAAGCCATCCCTTGGTGGATAAGAAAGGTCTATGATCATATCACCATTAGGCTTCCAAATATCTTGATCGTCCACGTATGGAAAAAAATCTTCCAAAGGAAATATTTCTGCATTCTTTATTTGGAAGTTGCCCTCGATGTCATAGATGGGATCTCCATCAAAACTGAAACAAAAAACATCACATCCTTGCTTATGAACACATATGAAATCGTTAATATGATTTTCAACTGTATTTGAGGGGTGTTCCATGAACTTACCTACATCACTGGGATTGATTACTTCTTCGAAAGGCTTGAAAAATTCATCTTCCTCAAGAGGGAAAATAGACACCAATGCCTCATCTAGGCCTTCAGGGTGAGAAACTTCATCGATATCTTCTTGGAAACTTTCTTCATAGATTTTTTCTTCAAGCATTTCTTCATCCACAAGGACTTTCTCTTCAGTAAGAGGTGCTTCACCAAATTGTTCTTCAATATATTATTGAAGTAACCCCTTCATAAGATTTATCAGATGCTCAATGGATTCATCAACAACTCTTTTCTCTTCCATCTACAAGAGTGTCCTCATGATACGGTAATTTTTGGGCAATGGCTCATCCTAAGTGTCATAAAACTCCCATGGTGCCATAATTTCATTGCCTAAAATAACACCTTAATGGAGCCACCATATGAGCTCAAGGATCATCAAAGATAGATAGGGTATCTTCCCTCAATGGATTCGCCAGATAAACTTATGTGAAGTTCATCAAAAGTTGATAAGAGGGTAATTTCCTTAATGGAGTCTCTAGACAAGATTTAGGGAAAAGATTTCCAAATGTCATTTTGGGCTCAGAAAAGATACAAAATCCTCCCCGACAACGATGCCAAAAATGTTATTGCAAAGTTTGTAGTTTGGGAAAAGTACTTTGGGAAAATCCCAACCTGAGCAACAAGTGTGTGACACAACTAGGGACACCTATCACTGTCACCTCAATAGATATCCCCCTCGTCTTAGTGATGGAAAAGTCCAACACAAGGGAGGCTTCCCAGGTTACCCCTAGGGGGATTGTAATGGACAAGGATAAGAACTGAAGGAACCACCCCTATAGGTCATTATTAAAGGATCTTGAGGCTTGATGGAGGATGAGTATAAGTCAAGGGGAAGGCTTCCAATTGATAGTACTTGCAAAACAAATGTTATACAACCAAAACCAAAACTATATATGGTGAAATAAGCCCCGAGACAAGAGGGACAATTGCAAGAAGTCTTACTGTCCCAAAATTGAAGCATATAACAATGATATATCAGAAACAACAGAATTATAAGAGCTGCAAGCTAGAAAATCAAAATCAACATATGATATTGGACAAGAAACCCTAAAATTAGTAAACAATTTTTAATGCTTAAAACCACAATTTTGAAGTCAAAGGAGGGTTGTAAAAGAGTGTTAGAAACAAATAATTATGAAAACCATATGGCTATAGAAATTTTTTTCTACAACAATAAATTCTAATCACTAAAATCAACAAGTAAACCACTGAAACAATAGTCCTTTTATCGATACATTAATTATCACAACTTACAAGCAAATTTTAGCAGTAGAAAAGTAGAGAAATGGTATGAGAAAGAGTGTTTGTTGCAGCCCTAATGGTTGTAGATTAATGTTTATTACAATAGACTAATCACTTGACCAAAAAATACACCCTTGATACAAAAAAAGAGTCCAAATCATGTAGAATTCAAATCCAACTTGATCAATTTCAATCTCTCAATTTTCATGTTTATCAATGCAACAATTAACAATCTCCAACGCAAAGATTAGTGCATTGTTATTGGGTGAATGGAGTCTCTTCCTTGGAAGGAAAAATAACCAAAGAGGAATAAGATTTTTCTTTTAGAGTTAAACCCTTATAAAACCCAACAACAATCCTTCCAAATCATCTAGCTTGAAAACCAATTCTTTAGGGGTGTAAACCCTCTTACTTCCTAGAGAAAACAAAGCCAAGCCTTGCAATAAGGGTGTAAACCCTCTTAATCCTTGTGGCAATCCTTTTAGCCTTTCAATATAATATAAGAATAAAATTTGGTGGAGGGTGTAATCCCTTTTACTCCTCCTAGGGTTTTAAGATATATTTCTTGAATTTAAATGAGCAACATGACAATAAATTGCAGAATTTACTCACCAAATCCAAGAGATAGCATGCAAGAAAACCTTACTACTAAGAATCATCCAACGATTTTCCAAAGAAAACCATCCAAGGAACAATTCCTCCCTAAGGCCCGAAGTCTCGAACCCCCAAAATAATCATGAGCCATTGATTTGGAGAGAGACACGCGTCGTCAGATCCATGACTCCGGGTAAAATCCCTTAAAAGCACATAAGGTAAGCAAGATTTGGGTTTTGATTTTCCCGGATCTCGGAGACCCAAAGTGGATCTCGGTCGTCCAAATATAGAAGACACATGTCGTCAAATCCATGACTCCAGGTAGAATCCCTTTAAAATGTAGGTTTGACTTTTGATTCTCTCGGAGCCTAGAGGCCCGAAGGAGATCTCAGCTGTCGATTTAAGAGGACGTGGTAGTCATCAATATGGACATCTGGTGCACTCGTTGGTCATGACACCTGGAACCTATTCGACAATGACACATCAACATGGTGACACCAGGAGTTCCACGTCGAATCATCCTCTGGGAGGTATTATTGTTNCCCCCCCCCCCCCCAGGGCACAGTTTGGTGGTTTCTAAAGATGCTAGGTGGTTAAGCTTGGTGGTGGTACCAAATCTGGTTGGTGCACCCCAGATCTCATCTTGGGACTAGATCTACGACCAAAGTCCATTGTGGGGGCATAGCATGCTCGGGTGATAATTTTCTTAAGAGGTCCCGCAATTGGTAAGGAAAAAGTGCTACGTGGCGAAAGATCATGGATTGCAGGCCCAAAAGTGGTTTGAACCTAAACCACCTCTGAGCGGCCCCACAATCACATGTTTATATGGCATCCTATCTGAGAGTAGCACGTGGCTACTCCCTGAGCATTAACTCTCGTTCAATCTTTGAGTAAAAGAAGTTAATAGAGGGTATATTTGGTGGTTGAAACCTCGGCTCACCCCATAAATGGAAGGCATGGAGGATCTGGAGTTGTCAACTCGTGGTACCCCTGCGAGCAGAGTTTCCTGCAGACCCATGTCGATCTGAGCTCGCGTATGATAGAGGGATACATGCACAGTCTGATAGAAGACTGCTCATTTGCAATGCTTTGAATGTAGTGATCAGATCACACTCCTAGTAGTGGCGAATTGTTCTGAGTATAAATAAGTAGTTTTGATATTTTTTTAAGGTTGTCAACTGGTTGATCATAGCTCCCTGTTTTGTAATGTTTTGATTCCAGAACTTTTCTCTGGTTATGTATCTGATTTGAGACTTTCAGATTAATAGAAGTCTACCTCTTTTCATCTCTTTGTAAAAACTGTGCTAAAACACTCAGGCATGAAGGATCCCGTCGAGGGTTGTTATGTTGTTGTAATGTAGGTTTGACTCTAGCGATATCGTGACCAGTTTTAGTCAACTTCCTTGTGATCTTTTCCCCTCTTACAATGAATGGCTTAGGCATGGAGGATCTAGTCGAGTTGTTGTAGCTGCATGGTGATGTAGGTTTGATCATTGTGTTGTTGTGACTGTGTTGTTTGGACATATTTCAGTGTCTAAAGCTTGAGCTTAAGAGTGATCTTGAGTCTGAGTTTTTCTTCTCCAAGATGCTTGAAGGCCTGATGCCCATAACAGTCTTGTCCACCTTTCTTACTAAGTTTTCCCTCTACTCACACTTAAAATCAATTCACTGACTGAAGTTAGTTGTGGTCCTCACTTCCCTATGCATTTCTTGTCCGGTTCTGTGTTGAACATCATTCATATATTGAGTTTTTTCCATTGACCTCCACTCATATAAAACCAACATCCACTAAAAACTATGATGGGTACTAGGCTTATCCTCCCATAATCTGAGGGTCACTTTCAGAGATAACATTCTTGGCAACGTTGTCGAGGAACGAATTGAATACTTTTCCCTGGGATAGAATGACAATGAGCTTCTGATTTTGAAGGTGCATCAGACATCAGAACCATTGAAGATTGCAACTTTCACCCGACGACTCCACAATCAAAGACTCCATTGGGGAGGATCCTGTTGACAGAAAGATGACCATACCAAAGGGGAAGACCATGTATCAGTTTATGAGCTTTATTCATGAAATCTTGTTCTTGTTTATTAGCTCATTTCTCTCTTTCCCTTCACATATAAAGAGGATTATCCTCTGCTTTGTCTATTCAGATGATAATAGGCCTTCCTTTATTTATCCATCCTTGGAAGAAGAACACATGCCCTCTTCTTGTGTTGTAGATACCGATCTCGTGTCTTCACATCTGCCTATTCATAAAAGTGAGATCTGTATTGCATCTCCTCTTGAAATTGATCAACCTTGTAGCCCAGAGGAGGTTGAAAATAATTCACAGTCTTCTCAAATATCATTACCCTCCATTATTCCTGTTGAGCCTTGCCATCAACTCGTTAATCCTCATGATCAACCCACTGCTTTTCAAATTAAAATCAGAAATAAGTTGTTTAAATATTTAAGGCTACCACATGACCTTCATCCTTATCCTCATTATTCCTTTGAGTATATTCCTCGGTTTTCTGGAGAGGATCATATTACAACTGAGAGGCAATTGGAGGCCTTTGAGATCTTTGTCGATCAGTTTGAGATTGTTCATGATGATGTTTCCATGAGATTGTTCTCACAATCCCTATCTAGATATGTTGTTGTGTGGTTTATATGTTTGGAAGTTAGTTCTATTGGCTCCTCGACCGAGCTATGCCATGCATGTTTTTAAAGTGTTGGGGTGAGAACAAGTCCCTTGATCAATCATAGTTTGAGTTTAATGCCTGAAGCCTTGGCTGTATTCAACAGGAGGTTTTATAGTGTTTATCATAGTATGCCTACGGAGATTAGACCCACAGAGATTGTTTCCATGGTGTACTATGTCATGGCCCAACATCTAGAGCTGGTCCTTCTCCCGAGAGTGAGGAAATCTTTATCGTTAAGATACCTATTTGAATATGATGAAGAAGTCGAAGAGAACATCAAGGCTATCAAGGGGGTTCATATGCAAGCATATATTGAAAAATTGCATGTGCCTAAGGAAGAAGATTGTCATCATGTTTCAGATTCTAAGCAAGAAGATAGTGATTATGAATTAGAGCTGGAACAACAACAATGAAACGAGACTACAACTGCTGATGATCGAGAGATTTTTTTGAAGGAGCGGGGAGGTTTTTTATTTGCAACCAGAGAAAAATTTACATAGGAGCAACCTGGTCTTCTAAAGCAGCCAGGATTCTATCACATGATTCATGATCCTATGGCTATACACACAGAATCATATGTTTCAGATTTTGAGATTTTCTAAGATCATACCACGGAGCCTCTTCCTTTATACATTGAGGAAAAACATTGTGTGGAAATCCACCATTCTGTGCCTACAGAAGACAAAGGGCAGAACTTTCCCATGTTTCATGTTTATGATGATTATGATTATGATCCTTGGGAGAGTCATGAAGAAGAAGAGGGAGAACCAAATGTGAAGTTCATATCCTGCCCAGAGCCTGCAAATGAGCAACCATCACCTAGTATCAGTCAGCCTTCATCAGTCATTCACTCACCCATGCTTTCCAGAAACATTCAACCATGTGTGAGCAACTGTAAGACATAGCATGTTTTCTGTCACCAACCTGGTGGGTTTTGTCACTTTCTCTATGAACTTGTAAGAGAGTACATGGATTTGCATTTCCTTCATGTCTTGGAGCCTCTTAGATTTATTTTGACGTCAACACTAGGAGGAGAGCTGAAAAATGTAATCATTTTGCTATCACATTTACATTGTTTTTATTTGAGCAGTGACAGAGTAAACAAGTTTGCAGCTAGGAAGTTGCTTGAATGGATATGGTGGAAGTTTGCTTTCACCTAGAGCTTTGTAAAAATCAATTAGTCTAGGAATGTACATAAATAATCTCCTCCTGGAGCCCATGTATTTTTCTTTCCTTTTTAGGATAGTTTTCTTGTCGGCCTTTAATCCTCAACATGATGTTTTTTGAGCATGACTCCATATCCCAATGCATAAGGCGACTAGAACTGCGCATTATTGACAGCTCATAGGGAGTATGCCATCCCCTGTGGAGCCAAATGTTATCACATATAGTTGTCAAGAGGCAGCAGGTCGTCCGAGTTCATGGTATTCACATGAAGCATCAAAGCGCTGCTTTCATACCAGTTCATTTCAGGCTTGAGGCACAAGCAATAGGAAATTTTAATCTTTCAAGCAGGCAGCTCAGTTTTCAACGGTGGAGATCCCTTGTGAAGATTGGATTAGCGGCTCATAGGATTTCGGGAGTCCAAAATTGCAGAAAGTATAGTGTTAGAGAAAAAGGTCTGAAGTCCCAAGGCCCGAAGTGAATATGAGTCGTCGATCTTAAAGTGGAAATATGGCAGCTACTCCCAGTGTTCGAGGAAATAATCTTCGGGAGTTTTGAAGTGGGAAGTGTGTAAAAATGCCGAAGAGACGAAGCCCAAACTCCCAAAGAAATTGTGGACCATTGATCTAAAAATTAGCAGGGAGCCGTTGATCTTAGCGATAGTGCCCCCGAAGGCCCAAAGCCCCAAAATAAGCATGATCCATTGATCTTGGATAGAGACACGCGTCGTCAGATCCATGACTCCGGGTAAAATCCCTTAAAAGCGCATAAGGTAAGCAAGATTTGAGTTTTGATTTTCTCGGAGCCTGGAAACTCGAAGTGGATCTCGATCGTCCAAATATTGAAGACACACATCGTTAGATCCATGACTCCGGGTGAAATCCCTTGAAAGCATAGGTTTGAGTTTTGATTCTCCCGAAGCTCGGAGACCCAAAGAAGATCTCAGTCATCGATTTAAGAGGGCGTGACAGTCATCAGTATGGACATCCGACGCACTCGTCTGTCGTGAAACCTAGCACCTATTTGAAAATGACACATCAACATGGTGAAACCAGGGGTTCCATGTCAGATCATCCTCCAGGAGGTATTATTGTTCAACGTAAAAAATAACGTCCCCCCCAGGGCACGATTTGGCGGTTTCTAAAGATGGCGGGCGGTTAAGCTTGGCGGTGGCGCCAAATCTGGAAGGTGTGCCCCAGATCTCATCTCAGGACCAGATCTACGACGAAAGTCCAATGCGGGGGCACAACATGCTTGGGCGATAATTTTCTTAAGCAGTCCCACAATGGAAACCATGGTAAGGCGAAAGTGCTATGTGGCGAAAGATCATGGATTGCGGGCCCAAATGCTGTCTAAACCTAAACCACCTCTGAGCGGCCCCACAATCACATGTTTGTATGGCATCCTATCTGAGAGAAACACATGGCCGCTCCCTGAGCATTAACTCTAGTTAAATCTCCGAGGAAAAGCAGTTAATGGAGGGTAGGTTTGGTGGTTGAAACCTCGACTCACCCCATAAATGGAAGGCGTGGAGGATCTGGAGCTATTAGCCCATGGTACCCTTGCAAGTAGATTTTCTTGCAAACCCATGCCGATCTAAGCTCACGTCTGACATAGGGATACATGCACAGTCTGACAAAAGACTGCTTAGACGCAATTCTTTGAATGTAGTGATTAGATCACACTCCTAGTAGTGGCAAATTGTTCTGAGTATAAATAAGGAGTTTTGATATTTTGTTAAGGTCGTCAACTGGTTGAGAAGAGCTCCTTATTTTGTAATGTTTTGATGCCAAAATTGTTCTTTGGTTATGTATCGGATTTGAGACTTTTAGATTAATAGAAGTCAGCCTCTTTTCATCTCTTTGTAAAAACTGTGCTAAAACACTCAGGCATGGAGGATCCAGTCGAGGGTTGTTATGCTATTGTAATGTAGGTTCGATTGCAACGACATTGTGACCAGTTTTAGTCAACTTCCTTGTGATCTTTTCCCCTCTTACACTAATGGCTTGGGCATGGAGGATCCAATCGAGTTGTTGTAGCTGCATGGTGATGTAGGTTTGATCATTGTGTTGTTGTGACTGTGTTATTTGGACATATTTCAGTGTCTGAAGCTTGAGCTTAAGAGTGATATTGAGTCTGAGTTTTTCTTCTCCAAGCTGCTTGAAGGCCTGATGCCCATAGCAGTATTGTCCACCTTTCTTACTAAGTCTTCCCTCTGCTCACACTTAAACTCAATTCACTGACTAAATATAGTTGTGGCCCTCACTTCCCTGTGCATTTCTTGTCCATTTCTGTGGTGAACATCCACATATTGAGTTTTTTCCATTGACCTCCACTCATATAAAACCAACATCCACCAAAATATCTGATGGGTACTGGGCCTATCCTCCCGGAATCTGAGGGTGACTTTCAGTGCTAACATTCTTGGCACCGTTCCCAGGGAACGAATTGAATACTTTTCCCTGGGATAGAAGAACAACGAGCTTCTGATTTTGAAGGTGAAGCAGACATTAGAACCATTGAAGATTGCAGCTTGCACCTGGCGACTCCACAATAGAAGACTCCAATAGGGAGGATCCTGTTGACATAAATATGACCATACCGAAGGGGAAGACCATATTGTATTAGTTTATGAAATTTATTCATGAAATATTGTTCTTGTTTATCACCTCATTTCTCTCTTTCCCTTCACATATAAAGAGGATTATCCTATACTTTTTCTATTCAGATGATAATAGGACTTCCTTTATTTATCCATCCTTGGAAGAAGAAAACATGCCCTCTTCTTGTGTGTTAGATACCGATATCGTGTCTTCACCTCTGCCTATTCATAAAAGTGAGATCTGTATTGCATCTCCTCTTGAAATTGATCACCCTTGTAGCCCTGAGGAGGTTGAAAATAATTCACAGTCTTCTCAAATCTCGTTACCCTTCGTTATTCCTACTAAGCCTTTCCATCAACTTGTTAATCCTCATGATCAGCCCACTGCTTTTCAAATTAAAATCAGAAACAAGTTGTTTAAACCTTTAAGGCTACCACATGACCTTCATCTTTATCCTCATTATTCCTTTGAGTATCTTCCTCTGTTTTCCGGAGAGGATCATATTACAGCTGAGAGGTATTTGGAGGCCTTTGAGAGCTTTTTCGATCAGTTTGAGATTGTTCACAATGATGTTTCCATGAGGCTGTTCTCACAATCCCTATCTGGAGATGTTGTTGTGTGGTTTATATGTCTGGAAGTCGGTTCTATTGGCTTTTGGACTGATCTATGACATGCATTTTTAAAGTGTTGGGGTGAGAACAAGTCCCTTGATCAATACTGGAGTTTAACGCCTTGAGGAGAGGGGAAGAGGAAGCCTTGGATGTCTTCAACAAGAGGTTTTACATTGTTTATCATAGTATGCCTATGGATATCAGACCGATAGAGACTGTTGCCATGGCGTACTATGTCATGGCTCAGCATCCAGAGCTGGTCCTTCTCATGAAAGAGAGGAAATCTTCATTGTTAAGACACATGTTTGAAGATGCTGAAGAAGTCGAAGAGAACATCAGGGCTAGCAAGGGGGTTCATTTGCAAGCATATCTTGAAAACTTGCATGTTCCTAAGGAAGAAGACTGTCAGCATGTTTCAGATTCTGAGCAAGAAGTTAGTGATTATGAATCAGAGCTAGAACAACAACAAGGAAAAGAGACTACAACTGCTGATGATCGAGAGTTGTTTTCGAAGGAGCAGGGAGGTTTTTTATTTGCAAGCAGAGAGGCATTTACAGAGGAGTAGCCTGGTCTTCTAAAGAATCCAGGATTCTGTCACACGATTCATGATCCTATGGCTATACACATGGAATCATATGTTTCATATTTTGAGGATTTCCAAGAGAATACCACAGAGCCTTTTCCTTTATACATTGAGGAAAAACATTGTGTGGAAATTCACCATTATGTGCCTACATAAGACAAAGGGAAGAGCTTTCCCATGTTTCCTATTTATGATGATTATGATTCTAATCCTTGGGAGAGTCATGAAGAAGAAGAGGGAGAACCAAATGTGTAGTTCATATCCTGCCCAGAGCTTGCAAATGAGCAACCATCACCTGGGATCAGTCAACCTGCATCAATTGTTCACTCACCTGTGCTTTCCAGAGACATTCAGCCATGTGTGAGTAGCTGTAAGACAGAGCATGTTTTCTGTCACCAGCCCGATGCGTTTTGTCACTTTCTCTATGAACCTGTAAGAGAGTACATGGAGTTGCATTTCCTTCATGTCTTGGAGCCGCTCAACTTTATTCCGACTTCAGCACTAGGAGGAGAGATGAAAAACGTAATCATTTTTCTGTCATAGTTACATTGTTTTTATTTGAGAAGTGATAGAGTAAACAAGTTTGCATCTAGGAAGTTGCTTAAATGGATATGGTGGAAGCTTTCTTTCACCTAGCTCTTTGTAAAAATCAATTAGTCTAGGAATATACATAAATAAGCTCCTCCTGGAGCCCATGCATTTTTATTTCGTTTTTAGGATAGTGTGATTCTCGGCCTTTAATCCTCGACAAGATGTTTTTTGAGCATGAATCCATAGCCCAATGCATAAGACAACTGGAACTACGCGTTCTTGGCATCTCGCAGGGAGCATGCCATCCCCTATTTAGCCAAATGTTATCACATATAGTTGTCAAGAGGCAGGAGGTCATCCGATTTCATGGTCTGCACAGGAAGCATCAAAGCGTTGCTTTAATACCAGTCCATTTCGGGCTTGAGGCACAAGTAGCAGGCAATTTTAATCTTTCAAGCAGGCGGGCTCAGTTTTCAATGGTGGAGATCCCCTATGAAGATTGGATTAGAGGCTCACAGGATTTCGGGAGTCCAAAATTGCATGAAGTATAGTGCCAGAGAAAAAGGTCCGAAGTCCCAAGGCCTGAAGCGAACGCGAGCCATCGATATTAAAGTGGACAAGTGGCAGCTAGTCCCAGTGTTTAGGGAAATAAGCTTCAAGAGTTTTTAAGTGGGAAGTGTGTAAAAATGCCGAAGAGTCGAAGCCCAAAATCCCAAAGCAATCATGGTCCATTGATCTCAAAATCAACAGGGAGTCCTTGGTTTTAGTGGCAGTTCCACCCGAAGGCTCGAAGTCTCGAAGCCCCAAAATAAGCATGAGCCGTTGGTCTTGGAGAGAGACACACGTCGTCAGATCCATGACTCTGGGTAAAATCCCTTAAAAGCACAGAAGGTAAGCAAGATTTGATTTTTGATTTTCGCATAGCCCAGAGACCCGAAGTGGATCTTGACCGTCCAAATATAGAATACACGCGTCGTCAGATCCATGACTCCAGGTAAAATCCCTTGAAAGTGAAGGTTTGAGTTTTGATTATCCCAGAGCTCGGAGACCCGAATGAGATCCCAGCCGTCGATTTAAAAGGGCGTGACTATCATCAGTATGGACATCTGGCACACTCATCGGTCGTGACACCTGACACCTATTTGGTAATGACACATCAACATGGTGAAACTAGGAGTTCAATGTCGGATCATCCTCTGGGAGGTATTATTGTTCAACGTTAACAATAACATCCCCCCCCAGGGCATAGTTTGGCGGTTTCTAAAGATGGCAGGCGGTGGTGCCAAATATGGAAGGTGCACCCCAGATCTTAGATCGGGACTAGATCTATGACCACATTTCATTGCGGGGGAACAACATGCTCGGGCGATAATTTTCTTAAGCAGTCCCGCAATGGAAACCATGGTAAGGCGAAAGTGCTACGTGGGGAAATATCATGGATTGCGGTCCCAAAAGTAGTCTGAACCTAAACCACCTCTGAGCGTCCCCACAATATCATGTTTATATGGAATCCTATCCGAGAGAAGCATGTGGTCTCTCCCTAAGCATTAAATCTCATTCAATCTATGAGGAAAAGTAGTTAACGAAGGGTAGGTTTGGTGGTTGAAACCTTGGCTCACCCCATAAATGGAAGTCGTGGAGGATCTGGAGTTTTCAGCCTATGGTACCCCCGCGAGCAGATTTTCCTACAGACCCATGATGATCTGAGCTCACGTCTAACAGAGGGATACATGCACAGTCTGATAGAAGACTGCTAAGACACAATTCTTTGAATATAGTGATCAGATCACACTCCTGGTAGTGGTGAATTGTTCTGAGTATAAATAAGTAGTTTTGATATTTTTTTAAGGTCGTCAACTAGTTGAGAAGAGCTCCCTATTTTGTAATTTTTTGTGCCAGAACTGTTCTCTGGTTATGTATCAGATTTGAGACTTTCATATTAATAGAAGACAAATTATTTTCATCTCTTTGTAAAACTATACTAAAACACTCAGGCATGGAGGATCCGGTCGAGGGTTGTTATGATGTTGTAATGTAGGTTTGATTGTAGTGGTATCATGACCGGTTTTAGTCATCTTCCTTATGATATTTTCCCCTCTTTCACTGAATGGCTGGGGCATGGAGGATCCAGTGGAGTTGTTGTAGTTGCATGGTGATGTAGGTTTGATCATTGTGTTGTTGTGACTGTGTTGTTTGGACATATTTCAGTGTCTGAAGCTTGAGCTTAAGAGTGATATTGAGTCTGAGGTTTTCTTCTCCAAGCTGCTTGAAGGCCTGATGCCCATAACAATATTGTCCACCTATCTTATTAAGTCTTCCCTCTGCTCACAATTAAACTCAATTCAATGACTGAAGTTAGTTGTGGCCCTCACTTCCATGTGCATTTCTTGTCTAGTTCTGTTATGAACATCATTCATATATTGAGTTTTGTCCATTGACCTCCACTCATATAAAACCAACATCCACCAAAAACTCTGATGGGTACTGGGCTTATCCTCCCACAATCTGAGGGTGACTTTCAGTGCTAACATTCTTGGTGTCGTTTCCGGGGAACAAATTGAATACTTTTCCCTGGGATAGAACGACAATGAGCTTCTGATTCTGAAGGTGCATCAGACATTAGAACCATTGAAGATTGCAACTTACACCTGGAAACTCCACAACCGAAGACTCCACTGGGGAGGATCCTGTTGATAGAAAGATGACCATACCAAAGGGGAAGACCATGTATCAATTTATGAGCTTTATTCATGAAATCTCATTCTTGTTTATCAACTCATTTCTCTATTTCCCTTCACATATAAAGAGGATTATCCTCTGCTTTGTATATTTAGATGATAATAGGACTTCCTTTGTTTATCCATCCTTGGAAGAAGAAAACATGCCCTCTTCTTGTGTTGTATATACTGATCTCGTGTCTTCACCTCTGCCTATTCATAAAAGTGAGATCTGTATTACATATCCTCTTGAAATTGATCACCTTGTAGCCCTGAGGAGGTTGAAAATAATTCACAGTATTCTCAAATATCGTTACCCTCCATTATTCCTACCAAGCCTTGCTATCAACTCATTAATCCTCATGATCAACCCACTGATTTTCAAATTCAAATCAGAAATAAGTTGTTTAAACCTTTAAGGCTGCCACATGACCTTCATCCTTATCCTCGTTATTCCTTTCAGTATCTTCCTTAGTTTTCTGGAGAGGATCATATTACAGCTGAGAGGCATTTGGAGGCCTTTGAGAGCTTCGTCGATCAGCTCGAGATTGTTCATGATGATGTTTCCATGAGGCTGTTATCACAATCCCTATCTGGAGATGTTGTTGTGTGGTTTAGATGTCTAGAAGTCGGTTCTATTGGCTCTTGGACCGAGCTATGCCATGCATTTTTAAAGTGTTGGGTTGAGAACAAGTCCCTTGATCAATACTGGTTTGAGTTTAATGCCTTGAGGAGAGGGAAAGAGGAAGCCTTGGTTGTCTTCAACAAGAGGTTTTACAGTGTTTATCATAGTATGCCTATGGATATCAGACCCACAAAGACTGCTGCCATGGTGTACTATGTCATGGATCAACATCCAGAGCTGGTCCTTCTCCTGAGACAAAGGAAATATTCATCGTTAAGACACCTGTTTGAAGATGTTGAAGAAGTCGAAGAGAACATCAGGGTTAGCAAGGGGGTTCATATGCAAGCATATCTTGAAAAATTGCACGTGCCTAAGGAAGAAGACTATCAACATGTTTCAGATTCTGATCAAGAAGATAATGATTATGAATCATAGCTGGAACAATATCAAGGAAAAGAGATTGCAACTGCTGATGATCAAGATTTGTTTTCGAAGGAGCAGGGAGGTTTTTTATTTGTAAGAACAGAGGCATTTACAGAGGATCAACCTAGTCTTCTAAAGCAGCCATGACTCTGTCACACGATTCATGATCCTATGGCTATACACATGGAATCATATGTTTTAGATTTTGAGCATTTCCAAGAGCATACCACAAGGCCTTTTCCTTTATACATTGAGGAAAAACATTGTGTGGAAATCCGCAATTATGTGCCTACAGAAGACAAAGGGAAGAGCTTTCCCATGTTTCCTGTTTATGATGATTATGATTCTGATCCTTGGGAGAGTCATGAAGAAGAAGAGGGAGAACCAAATGTGTAGTTCATATCCTGCCCAAAGCCTACAAATGAGAAACCATCACCTAGGATCAGTCAGCCTGCATCAACCGTTTACTCACCCGTGCTTGCCAGAGACATTCAACCATGTGTGAGTAGCTTTAAGACAGAGCATGTTTTCTATCACCAGCCCTGTGGGTTTTGTCACTTTCTTTATGAACCTGTAAGAGAGTACATGGAGTTGCATTTCCTTCATGTCTTGGAGCCCCTCAAATTTATTGTGACTTCAACACTAGGAGGAGAGCTGAAAAACGTAATCATTTTGTTGTCATAGTTACATTGTTTTTATTTGAGTAGTAATAGAGTAAACAAGTTTGCAGCTAGGAAGTTGCTTGAATGGCTATGGTGGAAGTTTGCTTTCACCTAACGCTTTGTAAAAATCAATTAGTCTAGGAATGTACATAAATAAGCTTCTCCTGGAGCCCATGTATTTTGCTTTCGTTTTTAGGATAGTGTGCTTGCCGGCCTTTAATCCTCAGTAGGATTTTTTTTGAGCATGACTCCATAGCCCAATGCATAAGGAAACTGGAACTACGCATTCTTGGCAGCTCCTAGGGAGCATACCATCCCCTATGGAGCCAAATGTTATCACATATATTTTTCAAGAGGGCGCAGGTCATTCAAGTTCATGGTCTTCACAGGAAGCGTCAAAGAGATGCTTTCATACCAGTCCATTTCAGGCTTGAGGCGCAAGCAACAAGAAGTTTTAATCTTTCAAGCAGGCGGGTCAGTTTTTAACGATGAAGATCCCCTGTGAAGATTGGATTAGCGGCTCACGGGATTTCGAGAGTCCAAAATTGCATGAAGTATAGCGCCATTGAAAAAGGTCCGAAGTCCCAAGGCCTGAAGTGAATGCGAGCCGTCAATATTAAAGTGGACAGGTGGTAGATGGTCCCAGTGTTCGGGGAAATAAGCTTCGGGAATTTTGAAGTGGGAAGTGTGTAAAAATGTCGAGGAGATGAAGCCCGAAATCCTGAAGCAATCGTGGACCATTGATCTCAAAATCAACAGGGAATTGTTGATCTTAGCGACAGTTCCTCCCAAAGGCCCAAAGTCCCGAAGCCTCGAAATAAGCATGAGTTGTTGATCTTGGAGAGAGACACGCGTTGTCAAATCTATGACTCCGGGTAAAATCCCTTAAAAGCACAGAAGGTAAGCAAGATTTTAGTTTTGATTTTCCTGGAGCCCAAAGACCCGAAGTGGATCTTGACCATCCAAATATAGAAGACACGCGTCATCAGATCCATGACTATGAGTAAAATCCCTTGAAAGCACATGTTTGATTTTTGATTCTCCTGGAGCTCGGAGACCCGAAGGAGATCTCAGCCGTTGATTTAAGAGGGTGTGGAAGTCATCAGTATGGACATCTGGTGCACTCGTCAGTCATGACACCTAGAACCTATTCGACAATGACACATCAACATGGTGACACCAGGAGTTCCACGTCGGATCATTCTCCGGGAGGTATTATTGTTCAATGTCAAAAATAACATCCCCCCCCCAAGGGCATAGTTTGGCAGTTTCTAAATATGGCAGGCGGTTAAGCTTGGCAGTGGTGCCAAATATGGCAGGTGCACCCCAAATCTCATCTCGGGACCAGATCTACGACCATAGTCCATTGCGGGGGAACAACATGCTTGGGCGATAATTTTCTTAAGCGGTCCCCCAATGGAACCCATGGTAAGGTGAAAGTTCTACATGGCGAAAGATCATGGATTGTGGGCCCAAAAGCTGTCTGAATCTAAACCACCTCTGAGCAGCCCCGCAATCACATGTTTATATGGCATCCTATCTGAGAGAAGCACATGGCCGTTCCCTGAGCATTAACTCTCATTCAATCTCTGAGGAAAATCAGTTAATGGAGGGAAGGTTTGGTGGTTGAAACCTCGGCTCACCCCATAAATGGAAGGCGTGGAGGATCTGGAGTTGTCAGCCTGTGGTACCCCTGCAAGCAGATTTTCCTGTAGACCCATGCAGATCTGAGCTTGCATCTGATAGAGGGATACATGCAGAGTCTGACAGAAGACTGCTGAGACATAATGCTTTGAATGTAGTGATAAGATCACACTCCTGGTAGTGGCGAATTGTTCCGAGTATAAATAAGTAGTTTGGTATTTTTTTAAGGTCGTCAACTGGTTGAACAAAGCTCCCTATTTTGTAATGTTTTGATGCCAAAACTGTTCTCTGGTTATGTATTGGATTTGAGACTTTCAGATTAATAGAAGTCAACCTATTTTCATCTCTTTGTAAAAACTGTGCTAAAACACTCGGGCATGGAGGATCCAGTCGAGGTTTGTTTTGCTGTTGTAATGTAGGTTTGATTGCATCAGTATCGTGATCAGTTTTAGTCAGCTTCCTTGTCATATTTTCCCCTCTTACACTGAATGGCTTGGGCATGGAGGATCCATTCGAGCTGTTGTAGCTGCATGGTGATGTAGGTTTGATCATTGTGTTGTTGTGACTGTGTTGTTTGGACATATTTCACTGTCTGAAGCTTGAGCTTAAGAGTGATCTTGAGTCTGAGTTTTTCTTCTCCAAGCTGCTTGAAGGCCTGATTCCCATAGCAGTATTGTCCACCTTTCTTACTAATTCTTCTCTTTGCTCACACTTAAACTCAATTCATTGACTGAAGTTAGTTGTGGCCCTCACTTCCCTGTGCATTTATTGTCTAGTTCTATGTTGAACATCATTCATATATTGAGTTTTGTCCATTGACCTCCACTCATATAAAACCAACATCCACCAAAAACTCTGATGGGTACTGGGCTTATCCTCCCCCAATTCGAGGGTGACTTTCAGTTCTAATAGAGAGGACGAGCTTTGTCTTCTCAATGTGGGCTCAATTGGTCACCCAACTCTCGACACTCCATGTTTTCTACCTGCGGGCCTCGAGACATCATCTCCTTAGTTACCCTTAGGCTAGGGGGGTAACATGTATGATCCTTTTCCATTCATTATCAACCACTACTTTGATTTGGTAATTGGTCACAAATTATTTATATTCGTTTAAAAAAAAAAACTAAGATTATCTATTCAATTCTCACCAACTAAATTCAAAGTAAAACGTATAGAAATGAAAGGAATTAAATGTTGTCAATATAATATATGAATTTGAAGGATCAAAACCTCCAAAAACGACTTCGCATGCATTCTCAATTATTCTATTTCACTATTTAAATCATACAAATTGTGATATTCAAATAGAAAAAAACCAAAACAAACCTAGATAAAATTTCATTCCTTGATTACTTTTTCAGTAATATTTTCAAAACTCTAATGATTAGCATCAAATCCATTTCACCATTTCAACCATACTTTCTAAATTGTAAGGTCCTAGTAAAAAATCACCTTAAAAAGTTAAATCAAATTGCATAAGATGATTATTTATCTCTTTGTCTATAATATTTCCAAAACCCTCCCTCAAGGCATTTGCTATGTGTTCTCATCAAATCCGTCTTATCTTTCTAACCATACAAATTCTGAGATAACAAAAAAAAAATGCATTTCTTGACTATTTGTCCTATTGTACAATAGTTTCCGCAACATTTTACAAAGAATAACCTGTTTTCCAAATTTCTAATTATTTATGAACAAATTAATATTAAGAATCTAAAGTGGTTTGTATTAATCTATATTAAGTGACTTGTTCATACTTTTGAGCATGACCCTTAGCCATGTCACCCACTACCTTGATTTGGTCAAAAACTATTTATACTTGTTAAAACTATAAAAAAATTAAGATCATCTATTTAAAACTTATTAATTAAATAATCAAAATAAAATATATAAAAATAAAATATTCAAAATTAAATATATAAAAATAAAAACAAATAAATATTGTCAATATTATATATGAAATTAGAAAGATCAAAACCCTCACAACACCGTGGTAAAGAAATTAAATAAAATTACATAAGATGATTATTTATCACATTGTCTATAATATTTCTGTTATAAACAAATCAAATAAAATTTCATAAGATGATTATTTATCCCATTGTCTATAATATTTCCAAAACCTCCAAGGCATTTGTTTTGTGCTCTCATTAAATCCATTTCATTGTTCCAATCATACAAATTTCAAGATCTTTAAAAAAGAAAAAGTTAAAAAGGCTAAATAAAGTTCTATTTCTCGACTATTTATATTATTAGTCCATGTCGAAGGTGTAGAGGGACTATAGCGATCGATAATTCGTTGACTTCATATTAGTTTGTCCTTTGACTAAAAATATTTGCATAATATCTATTGTTGGAACTAGGGAACTAAAAACATTGATTTTTATATAATAAAAAATACCATATATGTCATGATCTGATTGGATAACAGATTGAAGGTCTTATTGCCAGCTTTCCTATTCCCAATGTTTGATATGTTATCATATCTAAAGTTTTTTATCATATATGGTCTTTCTGAGTTTTTATTTTTTTCTTGAAATGTTTGGATATCCAAAGTTTTGAAGATAGAAAGTCAGTTTTTTATTAGTTGACTTCATATTAGTTTGTCCTTTGAATAAATTTAATTTTTACATAGCCTCTATTGTTCGAACTATTGTTACTAATTTTTTTTTATTGTTATAAAAAATAATAATAAATGTTTTTTTCGTACGTAAGAGACCTGCCACACTGCATTCTTTCTTAAATGTTTACAAACAGTTCTGACAAACTTAAATGCTTAGCTAACAAGCCTCACAGCCTTAAATGTTTACTTAACATGCCTGTTACAATACATTTTCTTCCATTTTTTTTTTTATATGCAATGTTCTCTGTAGTGAATATGTGCAATATTGTTCTTCAGCGGCATTGTTGGTTCATTGGTTCATGCTTGCTTCTTGCTTGTTCACTGATTTCTTATTTGCCTGTTGTTGTTGTTCTTGTTTGCATGTTGGTCTTGTTGCAATTTGCACGCTTGGGATTCTACAACCGTGATTGGAACTATCCTTCTGTCGTTCCCTATTGACGGGCGGGTTTGGGTGTCGTGTTTAGCTTCACTTGCTATATGCAGTTTGCAGGTGGGAAATTTGACTACTGGGGATGCCTGAGTCGAAATCCTCTTTCAGAACATCTTTGTATGTGAGGAGAAAATATGATTTCCTTTTCATATGCGTCACTATAGCTGTGCTGGAGGTAGGTTCTGTGTCGAACATTGGCCTTCTTTCGTTCCTCGTTGACGGGCGGGTTTGGGTGCCGTGTTTAGCTTCGCTTGCTATTTGCAGTTTCCAGGTGGGAAATTTGACTACTGGGGATGCCTGAGTCGAAATCCTCTTGCAGAACATCTTTGTATGTGAGGAGAAAATACAATTTCCTTTTCCTATGCGTCACTGTGGCTGTGATGGAGGTAGGTTCTATGTCAAACATTGGCGATCAGGAAGGAGACGCAGACAACATTACATTTCTGCTTCTCTGGTCGTAGTAATCACATACAAACATGGAATGCAAGAGAATTTTGATCTCTCCTAGTATTGAAAAATACCAGCGGTGAAAACCACACCTTTCTTAATTGCTTGCATAGTGGCAAGCCTTTGGATGGTCCTGACAGCTTTGAATGTTTACCTGACATGTCTCACAACCTGAAATATTTGGTTAACAGATGTGTTACAATACATTTTCCTTCGAATTTTTTGATACAATCTTGTGTACAGTGAATTTGTCCAATATTGTTCTTCACCGACATTCCTGGTCGGTTGGTTGGTGCTTGCTTCTTGATTCGCTATTGTTGTTTGATTCAATTTTGCAGGGTTGAGGTCATGCGGCTGCAGTTGGGCCTTTTGGTGCTTCTTAACTGGGTTTTTATTTGCTTCTTGCTCTTGTTTGCTTCAACTTTGCAATGTTGGGGTCCTGCATCTATAGTTGGATCCGTTGTTACATGGTTTTACAGTTGGCTCCCCAGAAAATACTATTAAGATAAAATAATATGATTTTTTTTGCAGTGGATGTAAACAACATCTCTTATGGATTGAATCAGAGTTTGTCGGGCTCCAACTATATTTCATAGCAGATGATGTTTTTCCCATAGTTAATGTATTTCTATGGCATCAAAGTTATGAGACTAAGTGTTGCTGTGTGAGCGATAAAGTTCTTCTCTCCCTTTCTTTTTCCTCTTGTAAACTTGACTGTTTTTCCCTTTTGTTCTTCCCCTCTATTATGCATTTCTAGTTCTATACTTTGTCACGTTTCTGTGGTCGTGGGTTCCCAGGGTGGCCAATTGAAAAATCGTCATCTTCATCTATATATTTACATCACGATTCCGACCGACCTTCGTTCATTTGCATACTTAGCCAATTTCTTCTAAACTTGTTCATTTTCCCCTTTTGTTCTTACCCTCTATTATGCGTTTCTGGTTCTATACTTTGTCACGTTTATGTGCTCGCAGGTTCCCAGTGTGGTGAACTGACAAATCATCATATCCATGTATATCTTCATATCATGAGTCTGACTGACTACCGTTCATTTTCATACTTAGCCAATTTTATGAACGTGGGTTCGCAGATAGGTGCTATCGAACTCTGGTAACCCGTGTTCGGGGTATACATCTTGCACCCAAAACTTTCATGCTCTACAATTCGACTCCGGACTCCTTGAACTCGCAAGACTTCCTCTACCTACGATGACTCTGTCTGTCCGACTTGCCTTTCCATACTTAGTCGAGTCTTCAAAGTTTTGTGGGTTCACGCACTCCCGGGTTTAGAAAAGTTAAAAGAATTTTTTGCTACCCTCCATCCCTGATACCTTTAATCCTTGCCAATGCACATTAATTATGATTTTACTAGTGACAACCTACCAGATAGGTTCAAAAATATTGGCTTTAATAAGCGGAGATCTCAAGGACATCTCCCATTAAAATGCATAAACAAGCGAATACTATGGGATCTGATAAAAAAATTTGCGTCCATTTTGAATTTGCAAAACCTGTTGGCTATTTTAGTTTTTTAAAGGCATCATCATAGTAACAGTGCAATATTTTACTACCACACGGCCATCCATGAACGTGACATCCATAGAGGTCTTGACGTCATGTCCCTCTTTAATACTGTGCATATGTTACAGGTTGTCATATTTGATAATCTGCTTGCATATGGGAATGTTAACTCGTGCTATTGGTGACTATTCAGTACACATATTTGAAAATATTGGCATTAATAAGCATAAAGATCGAGGGCATCTTCCATTAAAACAAACTAAACCAAAATCTACGGAAGATTATACTATCATCCTCCAACGCTGATTTTAAATACTTATTCCCATTTCTCTCTATTATCGAAGAGTTGGGATTTAAGGTGCCTTCATTGTAATGTTCTTGGTCATGGACATCTGAGACAACTTAGAGATGCCATTCAGGTCCAATTGAAAGATGAGAGAATGGTTTTATGTGACATCAACTTTGTGCGAAAAAAAATATGTTGGCCAACATAAACTCAGACACAAAAAAAAATAAAAAAATCAAGTGTCTTGTGATTGGTGTTGACCCTGTATTCGATGCTTTGGATGGTTGAAAGGTCTACCTGAATATTTGTGTGTTGATCTTCTTTGTTTTCTTACTGGGAGTTGGAAGAGACTTTCAGGTCACCAAAAAAATGCTCCTTCGTTGAAGTATATAGTTTCTTCCAACAACACATATTTCACAAGTGTATCCAATTTTGTAGACCACACAAGAATTTATCTTTCGTCAGAGGAGTCACACATACCATGGCTTGCAAAATGGTCTGTAATATTCAGAAATGACGTGAAATATTACTCCATTCGTGAATATACTTAGAAGGAAATTATAAATTTGGATTGTCGCGAGTATGCGAAACTGTATGGGTGGTTGAATCGACATCCTAAAATTACAGAAGTTTCTATTTCAAAGTTTGTTGAGATACTTTTGGTTGTGGTAATAGACTTGATAGAAGGTCATATTATTTGTCAAAGTTTGTTCATTGTCCTATGGATGGAGTAACAAAATCCACATACAATCAACTTTCTATCACCATTGCACAATTTTTTTTACTATTCCTATTCATATGATTTCATCTGGGTCGATGAGCTTGCCCCTCTTTGCACGAATATTCTCCTCCTACTTGAAGGTGGGTATATAACCAGGGAATGACGCTCTCAAAACTTTCTAATTCCTGCATCGACATGTAACTATGAAAATTTAATGGGAAGGAATTCTGGATTATGGACTTTGCAACACTTTCTGAAGATTACTTTATACTACCACCTTCTGCAAGAAGTTTCACGTGTTCAGGTAATGATTTCGTTTCTGAAAATCACCTTTTACTACCACCTTCATGTAATCATTTTATTTCATTCTTTAGAAGAGACCTAAATGTAGTGGTGTATTCCAGAGTTGTTTCCACCTACAGTTTCTTATTTTTTAAAATATAGAACAATGTATTTTTTGAACACACGACTGTTCGAATTTTTTTAGGCGTTGTTTGGGATTCACGTCCTTCAAGGATGTTAATTAATCACACAATTAATATTTCTTGTGCCAATGCAATTGATCCATTGTCCACTATGGCAATTGCATTAACACTGCAATGTGGGTATATAACCAGGGAACGACGCTCTCAAAACTTTCTAATGCCTGCATCGATATGTAACTGGGAAAAGTTAATGGGAAGGAATTCTGGAATATGGCCTTGCAACACTTTTTGAGGATTACTTTATACTACCACCTTTTGCAAGAAGTTTCGCGTGTTCAGGTAATGATTTGGTTTCTGAAAATCACCTTTTACTACCATCTTCATGTACTCATTTTATTTCATTCTTTAGAAGAGACCTAAATGTAGTGGTGTATTCCAGAGTTGTTTCGACCTACAATTTATTATTTTTTAAAATATAGAACAATGTAATTTTTGAACACATGGTTGTTCGAAAAGTTTTAGGCATTGTTTGGGATTCACATCCTTTAAGGATGTTAGTTAATCACATAATTAATATTGCTTGTGCCAATGAAATTGAGCTGTCGTCCACTACGGCAATTGCATTAACATTGCAATGTTCGATAATAGATGTCTGACATGTACCTAATGTCAAGGTCATTATCGTACAAGACACCCAACATCCAAATATTTATGGACTCAAAGCAACATTGTAGTTGTCATGACAAAGGAACACTAAAGTCGATGTTTTTTGCAGGTCTGACACTCCTGCAGTCTAAGTTCTTTGAAAATGACAACCCTACTTGTTCATCGCATTGCTGCACTGCAGTCAATAGCACTGTTCCCATTGCCACCACTAATGTCAATGTTCGAAGCCGAAGCTATCTGGAGCCTGGGGTCACCGCCAATGTGGATGCCTAAAGGTGAAACTACCTGGAGCCTGTGATCACGACTTCTTGCACTTGACATTAGTATCAATAGTGATTGAAATTTGATTGTATATCGAGTCTGTTACTGCATCCAAAGGTCGCTCAACACTCTTTGACATAGAAAATGGCTGTCTATCAAGTCTGTTACAACTTTGGCATAAAACGTTCTGTAATTTTATAATATTGATTCAGACGCGCATACAATTTCTCATGTTCGTGGGTATACAATTTTGCAATTTTATTCTGAGTGTATCCGGGCATGGAGTAATATTTGGCATCACTTCCAAACATTCCATATCATTTTGTGTGCTACCATGTCTGCCACCCATATGACGAAAGATATATTCTGATGTGATCTGCAACATTTGATACACTTGCAAGATCTGTTCTGCTGGTAGAAGTTGTGTACTTCAACAGAGGAACATTTTGCAGTTGACTTGGACATCCCTTCCAATTTACAGTAATAAAACAAAGAAGTTCAACATACAAATCTTCAGGCAGAATTTTCAACCAAACAAATGATCAAATACAGGGAGAATAGCAGTCACAACATACTTGAATTTATTTTTTTTGTCTCAGCTTTTGTTGGCTAACATGATTTGTTTCCCCCAAAGCCAACGTTACATAAAACCACTCCCTCGTCTTTGAATTGGGCCTGAATTGCATCTCTAAGTTGTCTCGGATGTCAATGATCATGAACATTACAAGGAAGGCACCTTAAACCCCAAGTTTTCAACGACAGAGGGAAATTAACACTTAGCAAAGTATGGAATGTTGAATAACGAGCCAAGGCAGGCAGACCATATCTAGAAGAGACAAGCTATTCAAAAAGATGGGATAGATCTAGTTGGCAGCACCAATGAAGTCCAAGACCCGAAATTGATATTCAACTCGTTGTTTTTTACGAATCAAGCATTTGATGGTCAAGTTGAAATCTATAAAACACTGTCCACAAGCTTCATTATTATACATATTTTATTTATTTTTTGTCGGTGACAAGCCCAATCGCAGTCATTATGGAAAATAATCTCAGTTGTATTTTGTAACCCAGTTTATTTGAATATAGAATATTTGAGTTTTTTGTGTGGTGTTTTCCAATCTCTTGTGTTGTTTTTTATTTTATTTTGTACTTTATTTTGTATTTCGTTAAACATGGATGAAAATATTTTATTTCTACTGCCCAACACTTCAATTTAAATAAAGGTCACTTTGTTCTCTCCTTACATTTTATATGGAAGAATAATTTGTCATAGGCCATACTTATGTGGTGCCCACACTATACTTAAATAAATAAATGGGAGGACCCGTCCTGCTTTCATTCTTCGGGGTCCCGTAAATAAAATGAATTAATGACTCTATTACAACAAGGCAACTCAAGTGTTGACGTCATGTTCCTGTTCAATATTTTGCATATATTGAAACTTCTTCTATTTGATAATATCCATGCATATCAAATAATCTATTAATATATATTAATATGAATACTATTGGAATAAATATAAACACTTTCTCTTTAAATTTTCCCTTCCGCACCGCCCCCCCCCCCTCTATTATCCCTTTAGGGTTCTATATTCAGTCGCATATCTATGATCAAGGCCTCCTGGATTCACGGATTGGCAAGTGCTTATCTTTATCTATGTCCTCCCATGATCCCAACCGACCACGATCACTTTCAATACTTAGCCAATTATCTGACCACCGGGTCCAGGGTTTGTGGTATCCAACACTTATGTCCCATGTTCCGTCATATATATCTTGTACCCAAAGAAATTCTGTGATCTACAACCTATGCTTTTAGTAGTGAGGACTGACCAGGGGTTCGAAAAGATTACCATTAATAGACGAACAATAGATGTTGTTCTATGAGATACTTAGCCATTTTTTCCTTTTCTTCTTCCCGTCTATTATCACTTTCTGGTTATATAATTTGTTGAAAAGTCAACAAGAAACATGTGTCTACTTTACTTTTCCCTTAATTAAATTAGATAATAAATATTAATCTATTATCTCATTCATAACTGAGTGATTTGGAATTGTAACAGAATTATAAGTGTAGTTAAGTGATTTAATATCAGTTGTACTAGTTGTAACTAAACATGCACTAGTGAGAGTTCAGTTAATCAGTTAACTCGCATGCAACTGAAGACTTGCCACGGTTAACTACATGCATGTCATTCCAATGGACACCAGTTGAGACAACAGGTGAAAGGGATAGTTGGCTATCAGTTGTGATTTGTTCACACATGCAGTGAATATGCTTATGAGCATGTGCAAACGAGGCAATTGTATTCATTCGATTCATTGTGAGAATTCGGATTGCAGAGATTGTTCAGAGGAGGCAGGCTGTCTGGACACGGAAATTGGTGCATGTATTTGCTAATTTGTGTATGACAGTGTGAAACGATTGTATTGTACTGAGAGCTCTTGGATTAGAGTTTTGTATGAGATTGTTTCATGATTCATGATATACATAATATATGATA
>ML787951.1:500967-523410 GCA_009831015.1 Picea engelmannii | reverse complement strand
TACATAATATATGATAGTGGGGTTTTTAGCTTTACGCTTTCCCAGTAAAACTTATGTGTTGTGTGTTATTGATATTTCACTTTGTGCATTGTGGTTGTGATCGTGGTTTAATTGCTTCCGCAATAATAATAGTAGAAGCGATTCTGTATTTAACAAGTGGCGGAAATTGTTAGATCAGGAGAATCACATGAATACATTAATTTGTATCGAAATTTCTACATGGTATCAGAGCCACGGAGGCCACGGAGTCACGAAAGTGAGGTACGAACATAGTTTCATTCTCGCAGGTCCTGCCTCTAGACGGGTGCGAACTGTAGTACTGAAAACTACCATCATTTTCAGGAACAGTAATTCTTGCACCCTAGACAAAGGCAGGGTGCGAACTTCATTGGCATTTTTGCAGGCAAGTACACTAGTAGGGTGCGAACTTCCCTCACCCTAACAATGGAGCAGGGTGCAAACTTCCAGGGCATTCTCGCAGGCTATAGTGGAGCAGGGTGCGAACTTGACAGGCAAGTTCACAGGCTATACACATGCAGGGTGCGAACTTCCCTCAGGTTTCTCTTAGGTGGGGTGTGAACCTCCCAGGGCAAGAGGAAAGTGAAGGGGTTGAGTTTTGGGTTGGATAACATTCAAATTTGCAATATTTTCTTGGTGCGACACTTGATTCAAGATCAAAATGTATTTCAGTGGCTTGAGGTTGGAGTATGCACTTGAGGGAAGCTCTAACTACATTGCTTGGAAGGACAGGATGGAGGTAGTGCTCGAAGACAATGGCTTGAAGGGTTACATTGATGCAGATGTTCCTAAGCCAGTTGTAACATATACTACAAATCTTGATGCATGGAAAAAGAAAGTGGCGAAGGCGAGGAGGATTATGTTGGAGGGAGTACGAGACCACATTGTCTCAAGTCTCCATGGGAAAACCACACCATATGCAATGTGGAAGGTTTTGACATATCTGTTCCAAAATAATAGCGACCATAGGAAATTGGCGCTCAAAGATAAACTCAAGAAGATTAAGATGGATAAAGGTGACACCATTCCAAAATATCTCACAAAGTTTGTCCAATGTCGGGATGAGCTTGGAAGTGTGGGAATAACAGTCGCTGCTGATGATTTGGTGAGCTTGGTGCTCTTAGGGCTTCCTAAGAGTTGGCACAGTTATCAAGACTTTGTCAATGGAAGGGAAAAATTATCGGATTGGGAATGACTATGGTCGGATCCGGTGCAAGAGGATTTCAGGCGGAACACCATAGATGGATCTTCATCAAAGCGTGATGATGAAGAGGATTGTTCTTTGACTGCCAAGGCAAGGAAAGGGAAAGGGAAGAAATTCCAATCAAATTCTGAGTCTAAAGTCAAGAAGCTAGATTTGTCCAAAGTGAAGTGTTTTCACTATCACGAACGTGGGCATCTTGCTACTAACTGTCTGCAGAAGAAGAAGAACAAGACAACTGCTGGAGCTGCAACTAGTGAGGCTCTTGTCTCACAATTTGAGCTTGACTTCGCTTTGATTGAATGCATGGCTTCAAGTGCATCGGGATCGATGTGGTATTTGGATAGTGGCGCTTCCTTCCACATGATGGGAGATAAAGAGTCTTTCATTGACCTGGAGGAGAAAGATCTCAGAATGCATATAGAGATGGGCGATGATGGAAAATACAGTGCAACTGGTATTGGTACCATTACCTTTCAGAGGGAGTCAGGTAAACCATTTCAATTTAAAAATGTTATGCATGTTCCAGGTCTAAAGAAAAACTTGGTCTCAGTCGCAATGTTGGAGGACAGAGGCTATGATGTTTTTTTTAGCAGTGGTATAGCCTACCTGTGACATAAAGCAACAGGTCAAGTCAAGAAGATAGGGATTCGAGTTAAGAATCTCTATATGATGCAGGTAGATGGCTACGATGCCATGATAGGCAAGGCAGAAACAGTGGTGAGCCGGGATGAGGGCGAATTATGGCACAGGAGATTAGGCCATCTTCATCATGGAGCCTTGAAGATCATGCAACAAATATCTACTGGACTTCCAAGGGGAACACTTGCTCAGTCAGATCAGTGCAAGGGGTGCACCCTGGGGAAGTATGTAAAGTCCACCTTTCATGAAAAGGAGAACCGTGCTTCGGTAATCCTGGAGAGAGTTCACAGGGACGTGTGTGGACCATTCTCAGTTGCTTCAACAACAAAACATAGGTATTATGTTATTTTTGTTGATGAATTTTCTCGTAAATGCTGGATATTCTTCATGCAGAAGAAGGATCAAACATTCTCAAAGTTCTGTGAGTTTAAAGCATTGGTGGAGAAAGAGTCGGGGAAGCAAGTGAAATCTCTAAGGAGTGATAATGGTGGAGAATACATCTCTAATGAATTCAAATAATTCTACAGCAGAGAAGGAATTCGAAGAGAACTCATAGCGCCTCATAACCCACAGCAAAATGGGGTCGCAGAGAGAAAGAACAGAACGATCGTGGGTGCAGCACGAGCGATGTTGCATGATCAAGGCCTACCATTTCACTTGTGGGAAGAAGCATGCAATACTACAGTTTATGTGCAGAACCGTTGTCCTCATAGAGTACTTGTCATGAGTACAAGTGAAGAAGCTTTTACTGGTAAGAAACCTGATGTTTCGCATTTAAAATTTTTTGGTTCATCTGTTTATGTGCATGTAAACAAGGATGCCAAGAAGAAGCTGGAATCGACTGCTGAAGTTGGGATATTTTTGGGGTACATAGAAACACCCCATAATTATCGTGTGTATTTTCCAAACAGTAAGATGACTGTTATGCGATGGGATATAAAATTCGATGAGGGGAAAGCCATGCGGTTGCGGTTGTCGCTTGAGAGGGAGCTAGACTTGCATGCATAAGAGTAACTGTTGGTTCCCAAGGATGAGTCTCAAGATGTGGATAAGCCACATGAAGAGGTTCATGGAGTGGAGGAAACCACTCAAGTAGAGCCATCCATCAGAAATGGTAGAAAGCGCACCACGGAAGCTGATAGATTGAGACTAGATGCTGCACAGAATATAGGATCCCCTATTTCACAATGCAGACAGAGACAATCTCCTGATCGATTTGCTGGATACATGGCTCTTATGAGAAAATGTATTGTGACTGAACCATGTTCCTTTTAGGAAGCAGTGCAGGGCCCCACTTGGGTTGATGCTATGGTAGAGGAGTATGACTCCATTGTCAGAAAAAGTGTATGGGAAATTGTCCCAAGACCGATTGATAAATCAGTGGTAGGTTCAAGATGGATCTACAAGGTAAAGTAAGCTACTGATGGGAGTGTGGAGAAATACAAGGCCAGGTTTGTGGCCCGGGGATTCTCACAGATCGAGGGGATAGATTATGGTGAGACCTTTGCACCTGTCGCAAGGTACTCTTCCATAAGATCCATCCTTGCACTCTCAGCGCAGATGGGCTGGCGCATTCATCAGATGGATGCAAAAACTGCATTCCTCAATGGGATCATTGAGGAAGAAGTGTACATTGAGCAGCCAGAAGGTTTTGAGACCTTTGACAGAGAGTCGCATGTGTGCAGACTCAAGAGAGCACTGTATGGGCTGAAGAAAGCACCACGTGCTTGGTACACTCGGATAGACAGCTATTTCACCGGATTGGGCTTCACCAAAAGTGAAGCAGATGAAAACCTATACCAAATTGTGGTGGAGGGTAAGCTTTTAATCATTGTGCTTTATGTTGATGATTTAATATTGATTGGTGATGAGCAGCTGATACACTCATGCAAGGAGGACCTTTCAAAGGAGTTTGAGATGAAGGATTTGGGCCTTCTTCATTATTTCCTTGGTTTGGAAATATGGCAGCGAGATGGTGAACTTTTTGTGTCTCAAGGAAAGTATACAAGAGAGATACTGGGTAAGTTTCACATGGAGGGTTGCAAACCCATGGATACTCCTCTTCCAAAAAACTAGAGGAAAGAGGATGCTACTTCTGGAGAGGTAGTGGATGCTACTATCTATCGACAGTTTGTAGGTTCACTAATGTATTTAGTGAATATGAGACCAGACATTTTCTATGCGGTTAACCAGCTAAGTCAAGCGATGGTTAAGCCTACCAAACTCTTTTGGAAGGCGAGGAAGCATGTCCTGAGATATTTGAAGGGAACATCTGAGTATGGATTATGGTACAGACAGATGGATGAGGTGAAGTTGCATGGCTTCACGGATGCAGATTGGGTAGGCAGCCCAACGGATAGAAAGAGCACATCAGGAGGGATCTTTAGTATCATATCTACAACTATTTCTTGGTACATCAGGAAACAGAACTCCGTGGCACTTAGTTCAGCGGAAGAGGAATACATGGCAGCGAGCCAAGCTGCATGTGAGGCTATCTGGATGAGGAAGATATTGGTTGGTTTGTTTGGTTCTCATTTAGATCCAACAGTGATTTATTGTGATAATCAGAGTTGCATTAAACTCTCGATTAATCCTATGTTTCATGACAGATCTAAGCATATAGATATCTGGTATCATCATCTCAGAGATTGTGTGCAGCGGAAGATCATGTTGATTCAATACATTCCTATGGAAGATCAGGATGCGGACATTCCGACGAAGGCGCTCACCAGGAGCAAATTCGAATATCATAGAGACAGGATTGGGGTGAAGGATAATCCATTTCTTATTGAGAGGGAGTGTTGAAAAGTCAACAAGAAACATGTGTCTAATTTACTTTTCCCTTAATTAAATTAGACAATAAATATTAATCTATTATCTCATTCATAACTGAGTGATTTGGAATTGTAACAGAATTATAAGTGTAGTTAAGTGAGTTAATATCAGTTGTACTAGTTGTAACTAAACATGCACTAGTGAGAGTTCAGTTAATCAGTTAACTCACATGCAACTGAAGACTTGCCACGGTTAACTACATGCATGTCATTCCAATGGACACCAATTGAGATAACAGGTGAAAGGGACAGTTGGCTATCGGTTGTGATTTGTTCACACATGCAGTGAATATGGTTATGAGCATGTGCAAACGAGGCAATTGTATTCATTTGATTCATTGTGAGAATTCGGATTGCAGAGATTGTTCAGAGGAGGCAGGCTGTCTGGACACGGAAATTGGCGCATGTATTTGCTAATTTGTGTATGATAGTGTGAAACGATTGTATTGTACTGAGAGCTCTTGGATTAGAGTTTTGTATGAGATTGTTTCATGATTCATGATATACATAATATATGATAGTGGGGTTTTTAGCTTTACGCTTTCCCAGTAAAACTTTTGTGTTGTGTGTTATTGATATTTCACTTTGTGCATTGTGGTTGTGATCGTGGTTTAATTTCTTCCGCAATAATAATAGTAGAAGCGATTTTGTATTTAACAAGTGGCGGAAATTGTTAGATCAGGAGAATCACAGGAATACATTAATTTGTATCGAAATTTCTACGTCGCCTTTCTATGATCGTGGGTTCCAGGGTTGGCGGGCTAACATATATTCATCTCCATCTATATCCTCACATGACAAATCCGACTGACCACTGTTCCTTTCCATGCTTAGCCAATTTTATGGCCGCGGTTTCCTATTTGGCCCTTTCGAACTCTGCTACTTCTTTTTCCGTGATATACATCTTCCACTCAAAACTTCTGTGATCTACAATTCCACCACAGACTCCTTGAACTTGCAAGCTTCACTCTACCAGGGTTCAAAAATGTTTCATTGTATTTGTCACTGCCTTCCATCTCCACTAACTTCTCACCCTTCCCAAAATACATTGATTATGGTCTTACTAGTGACAACTGAACACACTAGTATAAAACAATTGGCACATGGACCTCCGCCATATACAAATTGACTGTCAGACTTCGACATCGTCCCCTCTGTCATGTTACACATTATGCATTCAAATGTTCCAAGTGATACAATTTGACCGTCGAGGCCTCACGTCTTCTAGAGAGACCTTGTCACCCTATTTTGGATCCTCATGTTGGTGGGTTTACGAAATCTCCAATTCCTATTCATTGTTTCATGTTCCGGCCATCCTTGTACTTATTTCAAAATATGCAACACCAAAGGTTTAATGCTAAGATTCCATCATGCAACAACCGTAAAAATCGTCATTAATAAGAAAAAGCCTCAAGGACTAACCATCCCTACAAAAATTGTCCAGAAACATGCAGAGAAGATCTTTCCAGATAATGGGAAAGCTATTAAAAATTTCAATATATTAGCGAAAATAATTCGGGCCAATGTTTCCCTATTCCATACTTAGACACTTTTTCGATTGTGGGTTCCCGGATTGACGGCCTCAAAATTTTGTTTCGAATCTTTCGCGACTTGCAAACAGTGTCCGGAGTTCCACGATATACAATTTGTTCGCTGGAATGCCTCGTCACGAGCCCGACCATCCATCATTCCTTTCAATACTTAGCCCCAATTTGGTTGTATCTCCATGACATTGTACATTTACTGTGTATCGAGTCTGACCTACCATTTTCCTGTTCCATACTCAGACACTTTTTCTATTGTGGGTTCCCAGACTAGCGGGCTCAGGATTGTGTTTCCAATGTCCCGCGACTAGCAAACAGTACCCAGAGTTCCGTGATATATAATTTGTCCATAGGAATGCAACATCATGCCCTCTTCTGTGTTACACCTTCTAAGGTCAACACTCCCAATAGATACAATTTGACCCTCGGGCCCTCACCTCAACTAGTTGTATCTTCTAACCCTATTTCGAAGCATCACCAACCGCTTTCGATAATCAACCATTCCTTAATTGTTGTTCCTTGTCCCTACCACCCTCCTACTTTTCTCTAGATATGCAATTGGCAAGCTTAATCATGCATGAACATTAAACATGTCATTAATGAGCGAAACACTCGAGGAGATCTCCCACACTTCTGCCATATACAAATTGACCGTAGAACTCCCATATCATCCCCTCTTCCATGGTACACATTTTGCACTCAAGTTCCGAGACATACAATTTGACCCACGGGAAGTCACGTCTCATGGGGAACCATTTTCACCCTAATTCTGAAGCCCGTCCAACCGCTTTCCATACTTTCCCATTTCATGGAATCTCTTTCGCGGTTCCTCGGGTTGGCGTGTTCACGAAATATCCAATTCTTAGTCACTGTTTACTGTTCCCAACCAAGGTTTAATGCTAACAGTTCATCCTGAAACAACCGTACAGACCATCATTAAAAAACAAAAGCGTCGACGAGACAATGAAATTTAAATGAAGCTCGACTCCTTGAATTTAAATTAATTTATCTTCTCTTATTTTCTCTTTTCTGCCCAGAAACATGCAGAAAAGTTCTTTCCATGTAATGGGATATATATTACAAGTTTCAATATATTAGCGAAAATGAATCCTCCCAGTCGTTTCTCTATTCCATACTTGAGCCACTTTTTCGATTGCGGGCTCCCGGATAGGCGGGATGACGTTTGCACTTCCATTTTCCATGTCCTGCAAACATTACCCAGACTTTCGCAATTTACAAATTGCCCTCTGGACTGTCCCATCGTGCCCTCTTCCGTGTTATGCGTTTTGCACTCAAAAAATTATGAGACATACAATTTGACCCTCGGGCCCTCAACTCCAACAATTGTACCTCGGAACCCTATTTTGAAGCACACCCGACCGCTTTCTATAATTAGACACTGCTTAATTTCTCTTTCCCGTCCCTGTGACCTTCGTACTTCTTTCTTAATATGCAATTAGTAACCTTTCATGCTAACAACCCACCATGCAGGAATCGTCAACATTGTCATTAATGAGAGAAACGCTCGAGGAGATCTCCCATTAGTATGCATTCAACCAAGATCTGTGGAGAGTTGTATTATCCCTTCCGATTGTTCATCTCAAACATGGGTCATCGCATTGGCACGTTCAGGAAATATCCAATCCTTAATTGCTCATTGTCATATCCGCCATGTTCACACTTCTATGTATGAAATTACTAGTCTTTAATGCTAACAACGCATCATGCAACAACCGTCGAAATTGTCATTACTGAGCGAAAGTCTCGAGGCGATCTCCCATTCACATGCATTTGGACCAAGATTTGCGCAGGGTTGTATTATCCCTTCCAACTCTTCATTTCAGACATCGTCTCTAGCAAACAAATGTTACTGTAAACTTATGGCAACAATTCGACAATAGTTCTATGGAGATACAATGAATATCTTCGGACGCGAGGAACAAAACTTCCAGTCGTCCAGGGCATACTCTTACTATTCATCCCGTTCCGCCTAGAACGAAGTGATTTGGTCCTCTGGAATCGCTCGTGTAGGCTTTGTCGCTGAGGTTTTTGAATGTAAGGAGGTGGTCTCTTGGTGCTCCGAAAAATATATTTCAAGCCAATGAATTATTCCACTACGTGACCATTCTCCTATTTCTTTGTCACCTCAGGTCTTCCGCAAGATGTTAAGATTGTCGGAGCCAACATTGGCCTTCAGAGGACAAGACTGCAAGAAGTTCCTAGAAAAACATGATAACGGGTTGGACCTCTTACCTGAGTTCCTCGAAGAACCGACAATAGTTCCTGAAAATATCACAAAGTTGCAGGTCAGTTCCTTTAGAAATCCATTCCGGGAAATTGCTTGGTTGTTTACAAGAATAATAGGACAGGAATCCGCGACAAACATTTCCCGTATAGTTATTTATATTTTGAATTTCACAGTCAAGGAACAATTCATTTTCGATTGGGGGAAGCTAATTTCCATTGAAATTTTTTCCCAGCTGTCACAATTCAAAGAATCGAATAAATTTTATATGTCATCCTACTTGATTTTCGCAATGGTGCATTGCTATTCATTTCCAAAACTGTCTCTGCCCAAGAAAATAAACTATGAATTCAACCCAGTAACATTCTAGTACCAGGCCTTGTGGAGGCACAAGGCCTCCCATTGTTTTTATGAGGTTTTTAATGACTTTGTCTCATTTTTCAAAGATTTATTGTTAGGAAAGGATGCTCCTCGGATGTCTGGCCAGGCAACCAAGTTTTTGGACAGGAAGGGGACACTTCAACAAAAAGAAAATTATAGTGTACTAATGGTCTTTGTATCCAAGGGAAATCCTGCTTTCCTTCCATGCCACATCACAGACAAGATGTTTTTTACAGAAATATCAAGGCAATACAACCACTGGTTGCATTTTTTCCATGACAAGAGAAAAAAAACTGTTCCTTCCTCCGCCTTGGAAAGTTAGGGACTTCGTGTGCAGAAACGTCAACAAGATTGATGAATTTGCAGGCCATTTCAAGAACTTGAACCTAACATATGCTGAAAGGATAGAAGGGTTCGACCCTAATGGGATTTTTCAAGAACATTTACTATGAGTTGGATTTAGTAGCTCTTTTATCCATAGACGCCTGATCGAAGATAGAGACAATGACGACAACACTCTTGCTTCTGACGATTGCAATGTAGAGACATTGCAAAGCGTGACTGAATTGTACAGACAACAGGGAAAAGTATCCGGTGAGAAGAGTGTCTAGTCCTCGGCCAACACTCCCAAGAGCATGACATCAGAGAGCATCTCTTCAACGACCCACCACAGTAAGAAAGAAACCCATAAATATTCAAACGAAGGAGGAGATAAGAACCCTCCTCGTGCAAAAATTGATAGTTCTCACAATCTTCCCCCGACGAAGAAGAGAAAAAACATTGTAGGGCAGGCGGAAGAACCCAAAATTGAAAGTGAGCACATGTAGCTTGAAAATGAAATTAAGCACATGCACAAAGTTCAACCGTCCACAGACGCGATGCACCATAGTTCCACAATGGAAATAGCTGAGACCAACATTTTTTACGAAGATGAATCCTTCATATTCCAGAGTGTTGTTTTTAACAGCCAATCTAAAAATTTAATCATTGAAAAGAGAGATGTAACAAATAACAAAGGCAAATCTCGTACAGAGATTAACTTTAGGAAAATGTGGTCGTCCCAAATCTCCCAATTTCACCATGTAACCGGTGATGTTCTTGATGATTCCATTGGAGGAATTGAAGCAGAGAATGCCAAACTGAACGACCGAGTCAAGGAATTGGAGGAGGCTTTCATTGCTGCCCCAGAGTTTGCCAGTCCTTTAGAAAAAACTATGCCTGCTACCCCTGCAACCAAGTTAAAAGGATCCTCCAGCCTCCTCAGATCATGTAGAGCCGTTGTAGAGAAGAACATCAAGAAAAGAATAAAGCTAATTATTGAAGTTTAGGAAACATCACAAAATATAGCTTCCTTTCGAAAGAGGGAAAATGATTTGCACAGACATTTGCAGACAAATTTAAAAAATGAAGAATGTTTCTATGAATAGATGGTGACCCCTTTTTCCAACCATGCCATCAACAACTCTTATCTAAAAAGAAGACAAGAGGATCTCCCCTCCCCAAAGCGGATCAAACAATTAAAAGCATGCTGGAAAAAGAAAGTTAAGAACCTCCAGCTCATTGTCGAATCATGTGAACAAGCCATATCATAAAAAGAAGATTTATTCAGAAACTTGACCCAAATAGACTTAGCTAGAAGTACCAACGAGGTTCAAGACCCAAACTTAATCCTCAAATCCTTGTCCTTGACCAAAGAAGCCTTCAATGAACAAATTGATATTTTAAGGGGTTTGTCTTTAGAAAAGTTTTATGACATCCTTGAATATGGTGTATATGAGGTCGAGAACTGGCTAGTGGACTATTCGACACACAATGAAGAAATTGAACAGGCTCTGCATAGTATTTCTATGGATCTAAGGAAATTAAAAAAAGAGCTTTTTCGACATAGAAATCCAGGATGAAATCAACGTGGCCCCCATGAAAAGCTACATTGAAGAATGGTTCCAACGGAGAATGGAAAAGCTCATAGACGAAGGGCAACAACCGGTTGGCACGATTCTAGTGGCTATCGATGACAACAACAAAAACACATCGAATTCATAGTAATTCTATACTAATCACATCTTGTTTTCTTTATCAATCCAGTTATTCTACCTCTTTAAATAGAAATCTCTAACCAAAAACTCATAACTTCCAATTTCTTCTTTTCAGGTCTTCCTCTCTACCGCCGCACACTTCTTCTTTCTACAATCCTATTTCTTGTACTTATTTCTTTTATGGTCTGCGGAAGCCCCAATCCCAGTCTATATGATAAACGCATTTAAATTTCCAGAAATATGGAACAAATTCCAGAAATATGTAACAAACATTATTAATTTTTGATAAATTTCAAAGAAAACTAATTTGGGAATGCAATTTTTTTTTCCTTCAACTATGTTGGATGTCAGGAAATTGTGTTTATTATATTTGAATGTTTAGTGTGTGTGATTCCTGGTCCTTTTTTCCAGGAACCTTTGTTGCAAGAAATTATTAATTTTTGATAAAGTTCAAAGAAAACTAATTCGGAAATGGTAATTTTTTTTTCCTTCAACTATGTTGTATGTCAAGAAATTGTGTTTATTATATTTGAATGTTTAATGTGTATGCTTCCTGGTCGTATTTTCCAGGAACCTTTATTGCAAGTCATTGAGACATAAATTTTCTAAGTCCCATGTTTGAATTATACACACCCTAGGAAAAAACTGCCTCGTTCGCATATTAACCTTGGGGGTCATCTACAAGCCAAATGTCTTGTGGTTGGCCCGTGACACGCTGCCACAAGTCATTCTCTGTATGGATACCACATGTACTTCAAGATGCTTCCCACGTGTCTGCCCTCGATCCCGCCATAGCAGTGCATTTATTCCCATTCCAACCTGGCAGGGACTACTCTGCCAGACAACACTTGTTGTATAATAGTTCCCATAACATTTACAATTTTCCCCTTTACATGGAACTACAATATGCATCGCTTTATTCCAAACCTGTTATGCTTTTATAAAACTACAATATGTATCGCTTTATTCGAAACCCGTTATGCTTTTATAGGTTATAGTGTGTTAATTAAAAATATTTCTAGTATTTTATTTACATTATTATGGAACCATGAGAGTCACAACTTTGGGAGAGATTTCACGTTTTGATTTAAGATTACTTAAGGTTAATTATTATTTATTTTACAAATATAATTAGTATTATTTATTTAAAATATTGTTATTTTAAAAATTGTATAACATTTTGAGTGGAAGAGGTCCCTCTCTTATGGAAATTTGTCATATTAGTATTGTAATTATTTTATTATTATTATTATTATTGTGTTGAGAGTAACCCCTAATTATAACTTTATTGTAGATTCTAGTCATTAAAGGGTTCAACTGTTGACTTTGCAGCTGGGCCCTTCAATGACTTAATTGTAATCTAGTTAAGGATGACTAAGAGTAATTAAGTGCATATACAACCCAAATAGAAAATTCAAGTCCATAAAAATGAAAAATGAAAAAACATCCACATTGTAAATTCAAATAATTAACATTAATAAGTTTGTGCTTCCACTATTTATTTTTTATCCCTCCTTATTAGATCCAATTATAAGATGTATCAATGCTTGTTATTATTATAAATAGTAAAACGAAGGGTGATGACATAAAGTCTCTTCTTATGAGAGTAATCACATATCACCATCATATATCCATCTTAACTTTGAAAAATGAAAAAACAATTCAGATTAAGATGTATCTATATTGATTTATTTTATTATTATAGTCACAACGAATCAACAAGAAGATAACAAGACTTGAAACCGTTACAACAATATAGTGGATACGAGCGTAACATGTCACTAGCAACTTGGGTGAAGAGACTAGCAATCATTTCTCCCAACCACTCAAACTTAACTAAAATTAATATATTCCATAACTTTAATCAATTTCATAGCTTAATTATTTTTTTAAATCTTTTTTCATAAAACCATCATAATCATAATAATCTTGATACATTCATTTACGCTCAACAAATATAAAAATTACATTTTCAAAAATATATAATATGATATTCTTTATCTTTATGGTAGAGTGTATTAGTCTTAATAAACGTCTAACATCATCGTGACTGAGATATATTTATTTATATATTTATAAGTTCAATCACTTATTCAACTTACACATAAAATCATGTATTTATTATTAAAATATTTAAAATTTTATATTAAGATGTATTAAAAAATTATATTATAATAAGTGATTCAACTTACACATAAATATGTATTTATTATTAAAATATTTAAAATAAATAAAATTTCAACTTACACCTAAATCATATATTTATTATTAAAATATTTAAAATAATAAAATTTTATGTTAACCTGAATTAGAAATTTACATTAAATTTTTAATATAGTGTTGAGGTTTTATATATACCAACAAATTTGGTTGAGTGATTCAACTTACACATAAATCTCTTGTATTTATTATTAAAATATTTAAAATGAATAAAAATGAATATTAATTTACATTATATTTCTTTATTATTAAAATATTTAAAATGAATATAAATGAATATTAATTTACATTATATTTCTAATATAGTGTTGAGTCTTATATATACCAACAAATTAATATAATGTTGAGGTTTTATATATACCAACAAATTTGGTTGTCTCAATCTATTTGGAGATGCTCATTCACTTATTCAAATTTACTAAACATTATTGTTATTGATCTTTTGGAGTAATTCCAAAAATAGTGGCTAAACGTGACATAGAGATGTGTTCTTATTTAAAAAAAAAAAATTAGGTTGGTACTCCTTTGTCCAACTCCTACCCTTTATGTATCTAAAATAAAATCTAAGCAAAAGGTTAATGGCTTACGATTCCTCTTTCCATATATTACATATTTTGGACCATTCTACCATACAATTTAATGTATTTTTGTTTCTCTCCATGAGATGTAAGATGTAGTTTAAAAACATCATTGATGTTTCTGATTTATTTGTTGTGTATTTTTTCTTTAGACTTTTTGAGTCTTTTCATTTTTAAGAGAATTTGAGGTTGTTATGAATGATATTTTTTATTCATTTCATCTTTTTTTCTTAATTTTGATATATCATTTGAGGATGAGCCAATTTCCAATGGATGAGGTTGGTTAAAGGTTTATTTGGGTAAAGTTTGTTAATCTTTTTTATGATTATTTTAAACCTTTTTTTGATTAAGCGTTTTTTGATTTCTAGTTTTTTGGTGGTTTTATTTTATTAGTAGTCTAATTAATCATATATTGAGTATCAATTTAGATGTGCGAAGTTTAAATATTGATGTTGGGTAAAGACTATACTTCCACCTCCTCCCCTTAGATCTTCCCTATTTGGTTTGTGTTTTTTTGTTATTTCTGTGCTTTTGGATCTTATTGTAATGGCATATCTGGAACAAAGTAGGAGATCCCTAGCTCCAAGCCATGTCTTTCTCCAAAGACCATGCCTATCCACGTGTATCCCTTTTACATGGACTATTCCTACCTAATATGATGAGGTGTGAAATCCAAAGAGGGTGTGTCATGGTTCACACTCATTATTTATCCATAGTGCACAATGGGATCAATTTATAAACACATGTATTTAGATTCCCACCCACCTAGCAACCTTGAACGATATTTCAATAGTAGTTGTTGACACTATCATTTACATTGTTTTCATAGGATCATGTCCAATGTTATTCTTGATGCCACTAAATGCCATTTGTTAGGATATTTCCTATGTTTTTAGCATAAATCCCAATGGTCTTCCCTAATGACATCTAGAGGATCTCTCCTATACTATCCCTACCCGGGTTCCTTTGTGATAACCCATCATAATTTAATTTAACAAAAGACAAGTATGGTGCTTTCTATTGGAGTGTCCCAGGCTCTAATTGATCTAATCTAGGGTCATAGTGAGAATTGATACTTGAGATTCCAAAAAAACTTAGTGGTCCTCCTCAACATGTTTGAGGCTATTTTCTTTAAATCTCTTGATTTTTGTAGCATGTTGGTTAGAGTGAGGCATTGTATTACCATAGGTATGAAGACCTAAGCTTGAGCACTTGGGGGAAACCAAGAAAGATAAGGAAGGGGAGAAAGGAGAAGAAGGGAAAGGTAGGGGCCCACTAGATAGATTAGGGTTTAATAGTTGATTATGTGTGATTTAGGGATGTACATTAATGTGTTGTGTGTCAAGTTCAATTAGATCTTGAACATCAACAAATAACTATGTGGTAAATGAAATAAAACAAGAAAAGTAAAGTTGGTTTATTCCATTTTTGACTTTATGTGAGTTAATTGTCTAGATGCATGGAAATGCAAGCGAGATAAATAGTGAGTATGCAGTCAATATAAACCTTTATTTAATGCACACATGTCAAACATCAAGCATCAAATCAATAAACCCGTTTACTTACTGTGAGCAAGAAAATGAGAGGGGACCTAGGGTTTCTTAACCACCCTAAAAGAGTTAGAGCTCTTAGCTAGCTTTTGTAAGCAGAAGAGCTAAATGATTAACAATGTGGAAAGCTACTCGCTCTAATAAAAGGGAACACATAACAAGAAACAAAGGAAAGTGACAAACCCTACTCCACATACCTGGATAGTGTTGGTATCCTCTCACAAAAAAAGATTGGAAATACTATCTACACATACATTCATTGAAAGGAACCACACAAGTAATTAGACTTGCATATAAAGATGAAACCCTGTATGCAAGTATGATGACTAAGTGAACTTAATAAGAAGAAAAATTCCTCACATGAGTTGTGTCAGAACTTTCCTTTAGGTGGTGATGTTGATTCACCAATATGTAGGAAGGTGATGAAGAGGATAACTTATTGAGGAACCCCCCGACTAATGGAGGGTTGAAGAAGGCGATAGATCCAAGTATTCCAAGAGTGTTAGAGGATAGAGAAAGAGTGTTACCTCATAAGTTAGGTATCAATTTGGTAGGTGTTTGATGTGTAAGAGAAGGATATTTTGAACCATTAACAAAGAGGGAAAAAGTGACTTAAATAAACTTGGGAATGCCCTAATGGCTTAGATGGCCATTGCATTAAAAAACTTGTTTTTTTTCATTTGAAGTTGAGGAACCATTAGTTTCAACATTGTACCTAGAATATGTCCTAAATTGAGAACCCTAAAGGTATAGTAAGGACAAAATATGTGACTAAAGGCCAAATATGAAAAAGGAGAAAGGTAAAGGGGACCTTATCATAGTAATACAATTCAAGCGGAAGGAACAAAATCATGCATCTAGACTGTGACAAGGTGGCTCAAAAGAAGAGATTATAGTATAAGTGAATTTCCACAAAGAAAAATAGAAGGCCCTTGTTTTCATCCATGAGTAGGTCATGTATGGTGAACGTTTTACTAGTGTCCTAGACAAAAACACCCTAAGTGAGGATAGTTATGCGAGTATGTAGCCAAAAATTATACACTACACTTTCTATGCAGTCCATTATATTCTTGGATATCCTCTCCTACCTTTATTAGAGGGACTTCCTTTTATATTGAAATATCTCGATATTACAATTTATTTAGATGTTCTGAGTTACCATTCTTGGAATACTGGCCCACATCTTTTTTTTTTTTTTTTTGGTAAATAAGTGGCTATTGTATTAATCATATACAAAAATTTATAGAAAAAACAATATTATTCCAACCCAAAGAGACCATGAGAGTATATTGGGAAAAAAAATTCCCAGAAGAAACCTACCCCAAAGGGGAAACCAAGCTACATAACCTATCGTATGTCTTAAAAAACTTAAAAGCATAAGTCCTAATAGGTTCACACCCATTACTAAGATTCACCACAATATTTAAAGCTAGATAACATAACAAAAAATAAAAGAGTAAAAAGAGAGCCTCCACATTCACTGAGCATGAGAAACCTGAGGGTAGATGGGTCCCAGGTCACCTCATTGCATTGCAAAAATAGAAGATTCAAGGCCAGGTTGATTACTAGTTGGAGGAATGAAGGCCCCTCCATGACAAAGAGCTATCCAAGTCACCACCTCTATCAAATATGTGTTCTAAGTTTCCAAAGCTTCCAATCGACCTTTAAGATGGCAGAAGTCTTCCTCCTTTCGTAGAATTCCTAAAGCAACCATAGTTTTCATATGCCAATATAAATCCAAAGTGTGAAATAATTTGGAGTTCCTGGTCCTGGTGCAACCAAGATTAGGAATTAATCCCCCACCTGAAACTATACCTCTTCATCATCCTTAATTCTCAAGTTAGGAAAACTTCTGCTTCGAGGCCCTTCATAGTGGATTTATCCTCCCCAGGAACAAAGTCAACATAGAACTTTGTTGTATCTCTTACCATTTTGGCAGCATGAGATGAATTCACAAAGGGGGAACAAGGATTTTGTCCCCACAGTGCCATGTACAGAGAGATGAACGATAGAAAAACAACCTAACGAACCAGACACAAAATCAGAGTAAACCCAAATCCATCAGAGCCTTCCAGCTACCGAAACACAATCCCAACTATAAATCTGTTCCACGCTGGGACTGTTTCTTATCCACCAATTGAACCCTCTTTCATCATTCATTTTGTTCATGAATGGCAGAATTATGAGAATTTGTGTGCGTATCCTCCCTCTCATGCAAAAGATCACCTTCTTGAACCAAATGTCATTCTTCATTACCACTGTTAGTGTCAATGGTACCGTCCTTTCCTTTCCTTCTTCATGAGACTGGAATGTTCCATCCCTCCGAGCAGTTCCACACTCATCGTAATTATCATTTCCAATTTCTTTCAACCTTTGAAGTACACTTCCCCACCACTGCGAAATGAAAGGATTGACCAGTGAAGAGACTTCATCTTCTTCGTGAGGTTGAAGTTATCTATCATTCCCAACGTATTCTTACTTATCACCATTAATATCAAAATCCATTCTCAACATTAGGCGTACACCCACCAAAATTTGCATTAAGTTATGATGGAATGTTGAATGGACAAGTGTATCATGGTGCATGATGACTGCAACCATCTATTCACTCAGGTTGAGCATAATCTCCCTCACATCAACCATGTTTCCTAGTGATATGGAAGGCACCCCATCCAAGGGAGGAAGATCCTTTTGAGCCAGGGAGAGACATGATTGCTTAAGAGGGAGATCATCCCAGGTTGCATCAATAGACTCTAAGGGGTTATAAAAAATGGCATTGGCTATAAGATGTGCAACTTTGTTGGCATCTCATTTAACATGGGATTGGACAAGGCCATAGATACTCGGTAAGAGGAAGCCAAGCATGTCAATCAAAGATTCCAGGCGTTAGTGATTGGAGAGTTTTGAGGGAGAAGATACCCATTGAATATTGGCGAGAAAATGGATATTAAGCTTAGAATCCCCTTTTGCAATAAGCTGTGAGAACTGAATTCTTTGGGAAATTTGTAGTCCTCTAACCAATGCCTAAAGTTTTTCCACATTGTTGGAGTTAATTCCCAAGTGACCATAGTAGATGCGAAGGATCTCGCCATTACTATCCCCGATGATGCCTCCATAGCTAGCCGACCCTGGATTGTATTTTGAGGCCCCATAAAAATTCAATTTGATAAACCCATGAGGATGGGGGGACTAGGACATAGGAATGGAAGGTTTGGGAGGGCGAGAAATGGAAGGGAGAGAAGGAAATGAAGAGGAGGATAAACAAACATACAAAAGGTTTTGTTCCTGGGGAACAAAAAAGGTCTTTAGGGCTCCAATTTTCTTTTGAGATGGTCTCTACAATGTTATGCTTAATCTTGCCCCAAATAAAATTCCAAGGTTGGGATTCATCTTTAAATATTTGTCTATTTCGTTCCTTCCAGGATTCCCATAGCACAAATCCTGGGAAGTGCTTCCATATGCGATTGATAATAGGGATGTTGAAGCAAGCATCTTGCCAAGAAGTGATGGTGGATATGATATAATCCTTGATGCGATCAGATTGCCTAAAAGCAATAGCCCTTTGGTCCCAAAGAGTGTTATTGAAAGAGAAAGAGTTGAGGATATGTTCCATAGGCTCATCACTTTGAGTGAAAATAACACATAAGCCTAGGCCCTAGAAGCCCCAATCGCATAAATGATCCCATGTGAGAATATTCCTATGAGCAACCTACCAAAGGAAAGTATCAACCTTAGGCCATAGGTTCCCTTTCCAGATTTTCTTCTGGATGTCCTCGTCCAGAAGGTTAGAGTGATGAGCATCAAAGTGGTAAGCATCATCGAGGGTAAAAATTCTAGTAGGGAAATAGCCCCATCGGATGGGTGGTGAGTACTTTAATTTTTTGTTGATTGAGGAGTTGCAACATGTATGAAAGAAAAGGATGATATAAGAGAAGGATGTGGTCAATATGTATATGCTATGATTGCCAATTTGAATTTGCTGGGCCATGGGACCAGTAGTCCTTGACCTATCGACCTTGAAGAGCCCAGAGAGATATTTTAAGTGTGTTAAGATGCAAATCATCTTGTATAGTAGGAAGTTGCTGCCAGGATTCCTCCCAAAAAAGATATGAATTCATATTACGCATCTCCAAAATATGTGTTGATGTATGAACCATCTATTCTTCCAAGTTAAGTTCCAATGAGGGATCCTGAAGGAGAATCCGACATTCATACGAGCTTCGAAGAGCCAAGTTGATAGACATATTTATGTTTCCATAGGTCACTACATAATTCCCCCTTTTGTTGTAGACATTGCCACTAGGTTTTGGCACCCATAGTTTTGTAGAGAACCTTAGGATCTCTGAATTCCAGTCCCCCTTTTAACTTTGGAAAACATATGGTATTCCATGCTACCAAGGCCCATTTTTTTGAATCTTGGGCTCCTTGTCACAAAAAATTTCTTTGTAGGCCCCTAACTACTTTAAGAATTATTTTTGGAGATGATAAGGCAAAAAACATATATAGAGGAATCACTTGAAGAATAGATTTTAGGAATACCAATATGCTAGCAATATTGAGAGGGCAAAAGGTCCAATTATATAACGTTTTGTTGAGTCACATAAGAAGATCCTCCCGTGAACTATTGCAGACTCCGTAGGTGATCATGGGAACCCCAAGGTATTTGGATGGAAGGGAGCTTTTGGAAAATCCTAGGATACATGTGATATGGAATTGGACAGAGAGGGGGGTGCTAAAGAAGAAAATCAGGGACTTGAGATGATTGATGGAAGTACCAGAAGCTTCCATTAAGACATCAAGAACCTTTTTAAAATCTCTAGCCTCTCAGGAAGAGCGGGTACCGATTAACATCGTATTATCAACAAATTGGTTATTGGTCAAGGGATCAACCGAGCGGTGAAGAGTTATACCTTGGATGTTTTGATTGGCCACCACTGCCTTAAGACTATGACCTAGCCCTTCAGACATAATAATAAAAAGGAATGAGGATAGGGGATCTCCTTTCGTGATACCACGCGAGCCAAGAAAGGGTGGAGAGGGGGTATCATTGACCAAGATGGAGAAGAAAGTAGAAGAGATGAGGGCCATGACCCATCTGACCCAATCGTGGTGAAACCCAAATCCAAGAGGATTTCTTTGATGTATTTCCAGTTAAGCTTGTCAAAGGATTTGGACATATCCAATTTGATGAGCATGCCTGGAGTTTTAGTAGTTTTTAAGGAGCGATCCACCTAATGAGCCAGAGGAATACTTTCCAGAATTTGATGCCCCTCCACATAACCAGATTGCTCGGGAGCGACTAGGGAGGGTAGTAGGGGCTTGAGTCTGATGACAATAACTTTGGAGATGATCTTGTAGATGACATTACATAGGGAAATTGGACAAAAATTGTTGGGGTCTGCTACCTTTTCCTCCTTGAGGATAAGGGTTAGGAAGGTGGCATTCAGAGCAGGAAGAACTCCAAAGATTATTTGGGACTCCTACACTAGGGATAAAATGTCCCACTTGATTATTGACCAGCAGTGATGGAAGAAGTTAGAGGTAAAGCCATCAGGGCCCGGGGATTTTCCTGCAGCTAGGATGAAGTTAGCCTCTTCAACTTTAGAAAAGGATATGGGACTCATAAGTATAGTATTTTGTTCCTTAGAGATCAAGTGTAGAATATTTTGGGAGATGGAATGTATGGTAGTATAACGGTCCAAACAGGATCCTGTAAGCAACTCCTGAATAAAAGAGGTTAGTTCTTGCTCAATATTCATGTGAGAGGTGAGCTTGTTACCTTGTCCCAAAAAGAGGTTGGTGATGTGCTTAGAGTGCTATCATTGGATCATAGAATAATGAAAGAACTTAGAGTTGTTTTCCCCTTCCTTTAGCCATTTCACCCTCAATTTCGGCCACTAGAGAATTTCTTCTTATTTTTTTCTTTCCTCAATTTGGTCTAGAAAAGTGTTTTCCTGCTGGGCCAGCTCAAGTGATCTACCATTGGAGATAATCTGTCGATGAATCATTTTCATTTGAGAGTTTAGGAGCCTCTGAGCTTGGAAAATATCCCTAAAGACTATCTTATTCTCGATTTTGATGCGTTGCTTGAGGTCCTTGACGCACTATTAGAAACAATACATGAGTGAGCCTCCTCTCTCCAAGTCTTGACATTGCTTAGGAAGTCAGGATGAGAGAGCTAGAAATTTTCAAACCCAAAGGGATTTTTGTGGGGTTTGCTGAAGGTGTCGAGGGAGGGGAAAATTGGCCAGTGATTAGATCCTATTGCTAGGGGGATGGTGGCTTCCATATGCATTCCAGAGAGCATGATCGATTATGAAATTAGGAACCTATCCAAATTGCATGCAATTTGCTAAGATACCCCCCTACGATTGTTTCAAGTAAAGATGTTGTTACTTGTCTCAAGATCAATTAAATTGTGATCCTATATGAAATCTTTGAAATCCAAGTGCTTATGTTCTAGGCGTCTAAGACCTCCCCTCTTCTCCTGTAGGAAGGTGATAATATTAAAGTCTCCAGTAATTAACCAAAAAATGGGGATGCGTTAGCTCTTCATTGTGTTGAAATTGTTGTAGAAAACTAAGTTTTTCTCCCAATTGTTGCGGTCCATAGACATTAGTAATGAATATTGAAGTACTTTCCCCTAGAGGTTGAAACTTTGTTGAGATGTTGTACTTTGTACAAAATAATTTCCAGATAAAAACTTTGTGAGGATTCCAAAGGAGTGCAAGGCCTCCCGCTATTCATGTATAATCAATGGCCATAGAACATCTAGTCTTGTAGATTTCAGAGAGAATTTTCCTTAGCATTTCTCTTGAACACTTAGTTTCTTAGATAAGTTTGATGTCTAGTGATTCTAATTGAAACTTGTTTCATAAGAGTTTGTGTTTATTCTTTGTTGAAATTACTAAGACAACTGAGAAGGGCGGGGCGGGGGGGGCGGGGGTGAATCAGTTGTTATTGTGCTTAAACAATTTTAACAATTAATACATTCTTAATCTTTCTTCAAGTGATCATCAACATTATACAACATATGGACAATAAAAGTAATGAGCATCAGTCACACATAAGGTATACACAGAAACAGATTTTCACGAGGAAACCCATAAAGGGAGAAAACCTCTTCTTCTTCGAAATGATAGGCAGTCTTTTAAGTTCTGTACATCATCTATAATTGAGCACCAACTCAATGTG
>ML787951.1:467714-485897 GCA_009831015.1 Picea engelmannii | reverse complement strand
TATATAAACTTTACAAATCAAGATGCTCAAATCCCACCTTAACTTATACTATTTATTTATCATTACTTATTACTTATTGAACCTAAAACTTAACTAAAGATTTTGCAACTAACTTTAAATGTTATCAATATTAAATTGCTCGATACTGCTAGACCATTGACTAGGTTTACTAGCCTATCATCCATGTGTTCTCCCTCATATTAATGAGTGTACTATTTATTAACATTGTGTTGCTTAGCTTGCACAGGTGTAGACAGATTAGCAAGTGCCGTGTAAATGGAAGGAAATTTGTAAAATGAAGTCTCATGTTCGATTCTCACCCAGATTTACTCGTGTGCCATTCTTGCGGGCTGGGTGGTTGCACCTGGGGTTATAGTGGTAGCCGACGGGGATCGACCCCGTGTCACGCGAGTACGAGAACCGCCAGTTGCCGATTCCCCCAGTACATTACAACAATATACTTGTTAAGAGCTCACCTCAAAGACATTACAACAATATACTTGTTAAGAGCTCACCATGACACTTACAACTTAGGTTAAAAGGATAACAATCATTCCTCCCAACCACTTAAACTAAATCCAATTAACCTTTTATTATTATATACTTAAACAAACATTTTATATTATTTTACAATCATATTTAAATTTAAATGATCATGATGATGATTAACGTCCACTGAGACCGAATTGGTCTATCAGATCTTAAGAGGGTAAGAGATTACCTGCAATTCTTTATAATTTTGTTTTTGTGCTCAAAAAACATTAAAAGAAGCTTTCCAAGATCACCATAGTTTTGTTGAGTTAAAATGTTAGGAAGGTTGGTAGTGTGACATTTTTTTTGAAATTGAGATCTAATTTGGGTATAGGCCGGACAATCTAAGAGAAAGTGTTTTTCATCTTCAACCTTCTTAGTGTCACAAATGTGACACACTCTTTCATCCCACGTCGTTTTAGGAATTGACCAATGCCCATTTTCACTATGGAGCTTGTGAGAATTTGTTCTTATCTTAGCGATGCTTATTTTTTTCTTTACACTTGTCAAAACAGAGAGATAATTTTGATCTTCTATATTAGGGTTGATTACATCCTTATAATACATTGATTTTGTTTTTTCATCTCACTCTTTGTCACACCACAATTTCTCCTTAAATTTTGATTTAATGATATTTTTAATAGTATCCTTATTCTAAAAAATAGTCTCTTTCATGATCTCCCAATGGCTTAGCCAAGACTAGGCATCTTTATGTCATCCTCACTTGAGTCGAAGGTGGTTACAACTGGATTTTGAAGCAATTTTAGGAAGCCTCTTGTCTTATATGTTGTTTAACTTGTTCTTATACATCAGGTATCTAGTCATAGCCGTGCTCTCAATGGGGGGAATGCTTGCCTCTAAGAGAAGGATGAGATAGGGCACATTTTCTTTAATTTTGAGATTATAGATTATAAAATTCTTTTGGATTTGCTTTATCTTTCTCTGGGATTCACAAGAGATACTGTATCCCCAGACTTCACATCCATATAGAATAACATGTGTAAAAAAAGGTCCATATATGTTTAAGATTTATGCTAAGAACTTAAAAAGTAAAGGACTCCCACAATATTATTTTTAATTTAAAGATAATATTAAATCAAATATTATTTTTAATTTAAGGATAATATTAAAACAATGGGTGGTTGAGCGATTTAGGGGAGTTGACGATGATAAGGTATAACAACTTTGTTTTAAAAAAACATTGTATAAGTGAATTAAGGCCATTCTTCAACTGTTATGAACTTTGAAAAAAATTGAAGTGCATCATGAAAAAAAATATACATCTATTTGATATGTTTTCTTATTCATTATATATATATATATATATATATATATATGTTGATTTTTCAATAGACAAGGTTAAGCATGAAGTTCATTTCATTTTAGCATTTAACTTAACCATAACTAATAATGTTGCAGCAACCAAAATCACAAGAAGAAATACCATGCACAACAACACAAGAAGTATCCTGGGAAACCCTTCTCAACAAGGAAAGAAAACCCAACCAAATCCTTTGCTATATTCTTCAAGAGAAAGACCTTCACCACCAAGAAAACCTAGCACACAAGAGGGTGCTTGCAAACCCTAGAAGACTAGCGCCCAAGATAGGTGCGCACTTTTCCCAAGTAGATGTACTTGCTGAAATTTCCAAACTAACACAAAAGATATGATTCCTCAATGGGGAATTTACCTTTACTTATATTAGACTTAACCTGTCAACATAAGTGTCTATTGGCACAACAGGGCCGACCTCTCTATCTCATAATATAATTAATATTAACCATATTAATTATCTTTTACATTAATTATCAATCACATTAACGTGGGGCTGACCTATACCCTTTACATTACAATTAGGGTTACATGCAGGTGTGACTCTCGAAAAATATAGCAAGGGATCTCATACACCCATTAGTTCTCAACCACTAGGGGCGCATCCATAGGGATGTGCATATCTCTGGCTCACTGCATTACACAGAAGAACCACTTCTTCACTAGTGCTCAACCACTAGGATCACGTTCACCTGTGCTCATCCATAGGAATGTCCACTCAACAGACCGTCTTTCCCATTGCATTACACATGAGAGTCATTTGGATTTTCTCATCAACTCTCTGCTCAGGGGATGCTAATGCGTCATCTTCATTTCTGTCTCATGACGATGCACCCAACACTTTGGGATTTTACACATTCAACTTGTGCTCAACCACAGACACGTACAACTCTGCAAATCTCCTTTCTCACTGCATTAGACAGGAGAATCATTTGGATTTATTCTCAACTCTCTGTAAGGAGGAGTCCATCTCTACATTCCAGCTATGTCTCAGATAGGAACCACACACCCCTCTCAGGGGATCTCTCTCAGTTTTGTGTCCTAGAGAATGTCTCAGGTAGTTGTAATCATCAACACTCCCTCTCAGCTAGGGATGCATTCTTCGTCATACCAAGTCTCACACTAATGTACTTTGAACTTTGTCTTGGCTGTAGTCATCAACAATCCCTCTTAACTAGGGAGGTATCCTTCACCAAGCTAATTTGGTGAAAATGTCTGCAATCTGCTCATGTGTAGGATGGTATTGCATGTGTACTATTTTCCTCTACATAATGTCTTTGATATAATGATATTTTATCTCAACGTGTTTCAATATATCATGAAACAATGGGTTCTCAAAGAGATTTACACACAACTCTGGTTATCATCATAGAATCCATCTCATTATCAAGTAAATCTGTCAGAAGCTTATGGAGTCACACTGCTTCACATACTCAATGATATATACTTTACTTCTGTGGTACTCAAGGCCACAGTGCTTTGTTTCCTGCTACACTAGGAAACCATGACAAAATTCATGGTAAAATAAAAACCGGATGTTCTCTTTCGGTCCATTATACTCTCTGCTCAATCTATATCGACGTATCCTACAAACTAAAGTTCACACTGGAGGCATATCTCAAGCCATATCCAACTGTGGCTCGTATATATCTCAATACTTGTTTTGTCATTGTCCAGTGAGTCTGTCTTGGTTGACTCATGTAATGACTAAGTACACTCACTTCATAACATGAATCAAGTCTGGTGTTAACCAGATACATCAATGATCCAATCAGTTAAAGCTTACTTGTATCCAACAATAAGGATTTCTGAATAAGTCATCAAAATCAGGCTCTCATTACCAACACTGTAATAATATAGGTTTGGATAAAAAACACTCTTGTTGAAAACCCAAACTCATCAAAAATATATCCATCTGATATAGTTTCCAACTCATGGATGATAGTACAGATGGAAGTGTATCGGGCTTACTGAATCAAGTGTCTCATCATAGAAAAATCCCTATGTTTGTGAGAATCCTCTGGATATATATCTCACTTTGTGTTTCTCAACACTTCCATCAGCTGCATGCTTGATCTTATATATCCACTTGGAAGTTACCACAAACTTCCCTTCTGGTCTCTGAACAATATCTTATACATCATTCTTTAAGATATACTGGTATTCTTCTGTTATGGTATCTTTCCATACATGTTCTCTTGTTGCTTCTCCAAGACAAGGAGGCTCAGAATCAATGAAGTGGCTCATGACTGAAGGATAGCTCAAAAATATCTTTTTCTTTCTTAGGATGTCCCTTGAGGGACTTGCATGTTCCTCTGTCTCCTGCAGAGTTTTGTTGAGCCTAGGTGGGCCATTCATGCCCTATTGCAATATTTCTGGGCATATCAATTGGAGAAATTAGATCAGCTGGAATAATGTCTGTCTCCCTCTGAACTGCTGAAGGGGGAGAAGGTATTATCTCTTCCTTCTTTTCATTTTTGTTTTTGACTCCCTCTGATTCAAGTAACTTTATTTGAAATCTGAAGAATGGAAGTCTACTTTTATTGCTTGTTAGATCTTTTAAGTCTTCTTGACCAGTATAGTAATCAATCAAATAAGGTTTGGAATCTCGTACCAGGGATAATGATCCTAGTCTTGAGGGATCTCATACTGGGGATAATACCCTTCATTTATTAAGAAAGCAATCAACTATAAATTTAGAGATCAAATGATTTACATGGGTTTGCAGTCATGTTTAGTTTCGAGTTTTTTTTTTTTAGAGGAAGTACTTCTCTTCTCTCTTATCTTCATTCTTTTGAGGTGGATCTAGATCAATATTAGCAGTAGAAGCATATTGTCTTCCCTTCTTCCTAGTTGGACAATTTCTTGCATAGTGCCCATATTTGTCACATGTGAAGCACTGAATTTTTGAAACATCTGTTCTCTCATTATGACCTAGGTTTGATGAAGGCTTCTCATCCCTGAATGTTTGTCTGAAGTTTCTTTTGAATCTTCCCCCTTTATTTGTATGAAGTGCAAGAGCACGATTTTAGTTAGGGGAGTATTCCACTCCTCTATTTATAAGTATAAGTTCTTCTTGACTACCGTCTGTCCACAGACGATCAAAGGTTGGTATACTTTCTCTTCCACTGATACTTTGAAGAAAAGGCTCCCAATGTTTTGGAAGGTTGTTGAGAGTGGATAAGACAAGTTCTCTATCAGAGATGATTTCTCCAATGGCTTCTAGATGTTCTTTAATCTTTGAAATCCTCATAAAGAAGATAGCAACTGTGTCACCTTTCATCATCTTGGTACTTTGAAGTTGGCTCTTCAAGATAAGGGCTCTTAGGGTGTCATCACTTTCAAACATTTCTTTTAATGCTTCATACATCTCATAAGAAGTCTTCAGGTTGGAAATACAAGGTAAGAGATGATATCTTATTGAGTAGATGATTATTTTTCTTTCTTTGACATCTTCTTCCTTTCTTATATTCTTCTCTTCATTGGTAGTTGCATCTGGTAGAGTTTTAGTTACCACATCCAAAAGGTCATATTCTTCAAGGGTGACTTGAAGTCTTGATTTCCAGGAGCTGAAGTTGCTTGCTCCATGAAGCCTATATTCTACTAAAGTTATGTTCTTCATTTGCTCGGATTTATTCTCAAACTCTCACCAACTGGATTTGGAAAACCTAATGATTAGGTTGAATTAGTAACCTTGGATTTTGTTGGGCTTATGACTGCAAAAAATCAACTTTGAGAGTGTCACATGAGTGATTTTTGAGTTGAAACGTTTCTTCAAGAAGATGCATAAACCCTAGATCAAGATTATACAGGAACTTTCGGCACCCTAGAAACCCTAGGGCCAAAAACTCAAAATCTTCGGAATTTTACTTTGAGGGTCTCTAGAGATGCACTGAGAAAGGCCATACAACTTGGTCCAAGTTTTAGCTTCAACGTCATCTTGTAAAGTGCTGAAAGAGATAATTAAGTGAGGGTCGTATGGATTTCTGTAGAAACCCTAGAGGCCGTACGAAACTATAGAAGGAGGACGTTTTATCTTTTTGGATGCTTGTGAAGTGGTTCTTCAAGACCTATGCTCTGATACCATGTTGATTTTTCAATAGACAAGGTTAAGCATGAAGTTCATTCCATTTTATCATTTAACTTAACCATAACCAATAATGTTGCAACAACCAAGATCACAAGAAGAAACACCATGCACAAGAACGCAAGAAGAGTCCTGGGAAACCCTTCTCAACAAGGAAAGAAAACCCAGCCAAATCCTTTGCTATATTCTTTAAGAGAAATACCTTCACCACCAAGAAAACCTATCACACAAGAGGGTTCTTGCAAACCCTAGAAGACTAGCACCCACGAGAGGTGCGTACTTTTCCCAAGTAGAGGTACTTGCTGAAATTTCCAAACTCACACAAAATATATGATTCCTCAATGGGGAATTTATCTTTACTTATATTAGACTTGACCTGTCAACATAAGTGTCTATTGGCACAACCTGGACGACATCTATATCTCATAATATAATTACTGTTAACCAGATTAATTATCTTTTACATTAATTATCAATCACATTAAGGTGGGGCCGACCTGTACCCTTTACATTACAATTAGGGTTACATGCAGGTCTGACTCTTGAAAAATATAGCAAAGGATCTCATACACCCACTAGTGCTAAACCATTAGGGTCACATCCATAGGGATGTCCATATCTCTGGCTCACTGCATTACACAAAAAAACCACTTCTTCAGTAGTGCTCAACCATTAGGATCATGTTCACCTGTGCTCATACACAGACATGTCCACTCAATAGATCTTATTTCCCACTGCATTAGACAAGAGAGTCATTTGAAGTTTCTCATCAACTCTCTGCTCAGAGGAGGCTAATACATCATCTTCATTTTTGTATCATGACAATGCACCCAACACTTTGGGATTTCACATGTTCACCTTGTGCTCAGCCACATGCACGCCCAACTTTGTATATCTCCTTTCTCACTATGTTACACAGGAGAATCATCTAGAGTTATTCTCAACTCTCTGTAAGGAGGAGGCCATCTCTACATTCCATCTCTATCTCAGATAGGAACCACACACCCCTCTCATGGGCTCTCTCTCAGGTTTGTGTCCTGGAGAATGTCCTTTCTAAGTAAATAGCTTCATAAATGGTTAAAAATGTATTAAAAAAGATAAAAAAAAGGAGGTATAAAAATATAAATTTATTTTAACTTAATGTGCATGAGAAAATAATAAGTGCAGTGTCGTTTAATATTTGATGCTAAAATAATATACTACAATAAATTTTCATTTAAAGTAAAGTTTATGCTCTTGATTGTAAATGAGATTTCTTGTCAATTGCTTCTTTGAAAGTCAATTAGATCTATGCATATCTTTTGATATGTCTATAGATAATGGGGTAGTAAGACAAGAGGTCCTAGATGAGGTTAGCTCTATGGGTTTGTAACAAATTTTTTTTTTTTTTTTTATCTGAAACTAAGTAAGCCCTTTAATGTAAAGGGTAACATAATTTTGGTCTTCATAAAGAATTTATGGTGTCAAAGTGTGAAGATATATAAATAGATCATAATAAATACAAAGAAAAATAAAACATTCTTTCAATTCATACAATATGTTGCATAGCCGGGTTGGAAAGAATTGGGGTGAGTCTCCATGATCCTAAAGGAACAACAATCTTATCTTTGGATTGGGGTCTTGGCCAAGCTTCAAATAACCTTGCAAAGACATATGCTCTACTATGTGGTCTCTTCCTAGACAAAGAAGCAAGTGTTAGGGTCCTTTCTATCTTCAGAGACTCAATGATAGTTATCAAGGTAATGCTTGGAAAATCCCTTCCAAATGGAAGAAAACTCAATATCATCATCACTCGAATAAATCAATAAGATATATCCTTATCCAAAATATCCTATTATCACATTAAAAGAGATCTTAATAAAGAAGCACATCGATGGGATAAACGCGCCACAGAGCTAAGTCTTGGTGTTTTGATAAAAAAAATTGGGGGTATGAGTCCATACCGATCCCCTAAGTATCAATTTTGAATTGGTAAATCAACCTCATTAATTATCGCATGAACCAAATCTCCACACCTCATCGTAGTAGCATCAAGACAGGCGAGATGAGGACAAGTTATAATCTTTGCAGCATGTGAATAAGCTCCCTACTTGTGGTTATTGAATTCTTGATTGGTGCTCGGTACAAGGATTGTGGTATAATCACTTGGTTGAGACATGAAAATGGGTGTAAATTCCTCTATTTTGTTGGTGTGTTTGGCCATCCGTCCTACATAAGGAATTCAGTGAACACTGGGTGTCGATTGATATTCGAGATTATAGTGAAAGCAAGGTGTCATTTTCCAGAGAGGAAAGGTGCTTGAACTTTGGTTTCATGGCATGTCAATTATTTCCTTTTTTGGATTATGGGTTAGAGACACCAATTCCTTTGGGCAATAATTTCTCTGTTGTTGTTTTGGGTTTTGATTTCTGGGTATAAAAAAGTTTGGTAACAATTTTTGTGCTCTTCTGGACAAAGATTCCAGCGCTGGATTATATTTTCTTCATCAGTTTCACTGTGCAAGATTGGTTAACATGGAGAAAACGAATGCGTGGGAATTTCAAAGAGTATTGAGAAGACACAAGGATCTCATCTAGTCCAATAGAAGCACATTGCTCTTTGTGACCTCCTATGTCAATGAGAACGAGCATCTATGCATCTATTGGTAAGCAAACAACATGAGTTTACTAGTTCAACAAAATAAAATGATTGATATCCTTGAGAAAAAATGTAATATGGTCCATAATCTGGATCTTAATCTTCGAAAGGCTACTAGGATTTGTCACACTTCTAACCTTCCTAACCTTCAAACTTAGTAAAACTATAGTGATATTGGAATGCTTCTCTTAATGCTTTTTGAGCACAAAAATACAATGCTAAATAAATCCTAGTACTCCCTTACCTTCTTAAGGTCCGATAGATCAATTGGGTCTTAATGGATGTTAATCATCAAGGTGCAGGGATTATGCATAGATTTTCCGAAGGTCACAACTTTTTGACTCGGTTATCTGTTTGGGATGCAATTTTATGGCGATTTGTCTCTAAGAGTTCACTTATATGCTAAGGTGATCCTTTAGATTGGACATCGTTTTGACACTTTTTTGGGGCCAAATTCCTTCATATAATGCCTCAAATTGGGGTTTTAGTGTTTTTATGGGAATTTTTAAATTTTTAATTATCAGTTATCTCTTAGTTTATGAAATTAATAAAAAAACGAGTTGAAAAATAGTGTCACTCTAGTTAGCTCTTAATTATTGGTCTATTTTAGAGTCATACAAGAATTTCCAAAAATTAGTTGTTTTTCTAAAATTAATTGTTTTTGAAAATCTCAGATAACAGTTATAAGGGGTTGAACTTCCATTGTAATAATTAGGATGGAGAAGGAATAATAAAGAGTTTTTTTCCATACTCATATGTTTGCATGGTTTTTATATCTTGTGAATTAATCCAAGTAATTGATTACATCATCTGGTATCAAAGCAGGAAGATGGTTGGGAGAGGAAGAGGAAGAGTAGGGTATCTTGCTCATATGCACCGAGATATGCAAAACCTCCAAAGGCAAGTATAAGATCTTATAAACATGATGGTTAGTCAGAGAATAATACAAAGAGAAGTGTCTGATGAGGGGACAGTCAGAGGAGTTGTAGATCAGCATACAAAACATGAAGAAGAACAATTAGAGCGCATGAATTTTGAAGAAAGGATGCTCATGGCTCTAGAAGGTAAAAATGATAGGATCAAGATGGAAGTTTCAGAATATACATGGAATATTAAACCAGAGGAGTTAATAGTTTGGCTAAACTCCATGGAAATGTCTTTGAATGACAACCTATGCCAAAGGAAAAGAAGGTGAAATTTGCATGCACCAAGTTGAAGGGTCATGCCATGATTTGGTGGGATCATGTGCAGAAAGACAAAGAAAAAAAAGGAAAAGACAAAATTAGAACTTGGAGAGAGATGGAAAAAGAATTGAGAGAAATTGTGTTACCTCTAGACTATGCCTAGACCATTTTTTGTATATTTCGGAAGTTGAAGCAAAACTTGTCCACAGTGGAGGAACTCACAAATGAGTTTTATCATTTTTCCATTTGTGTGGATCACCAGGAAACTGATGAGAAAATGGCTGCAAGCTATGCAAATTGTTTAAAATTTTCTATTCAAGATGAACTGAGCATGCATAGGGTTCACAACATGGAAGATGCATACCAATTAGCCTTAAAGGTCGAGGAAAAGAAAAACTGACAATTTGCTCAAAGGAATAGAGGAGCAAAGAGGGGTACATCGTCTGCCTCATGGGGTGGATTTAACTATGGCAGAGGTGAATCATCCCAAGGAGCTAAGAAAGTAGAAGATACTCGACAAGGTAACCCGAATCAACCATGAGGAAGAGGATTTGAGAGGGGTAGGGGTTACAGTGGTCATAGAGGAGGACCTTATGTGTGTTTTAGGTGTGGTGTAGAGGGTCATTGATCATTTGAATGCCCAAATTATAACATGCAAGAGCCGAAGCAAGGAAAACAACCTAGTTTGAACTTGGTCCAAGATGAGAATGAAGAAGATGGATTTGAATATCAAGTTCTTCCTGATATGGTGGAGAGTCTCATGATACAAAGGTCAATGGCGATTCTTGAAAAAGAGAAAATGAAGAGTAGTGGAAATGAAGATTCTTGGCTTCGGAAAAATATTTTTAGAACCAGTTGCACTTCTGGGGGAAAGGTGTTGGACAATTGGTTGTCATTGATATTAACCCTTGAGTGATGTTGGAGATTGATGTCAACCCTTGGAGAGGTCCAAAGATGTTGGAAAATTGGTTGAAATTTGTATGATTAATATTGATGGTGATTTAGTTGGGTACATTTGATGTAGTCTACATATATCCCCGAAGGTGTGCTTATGGTACCCAAAGTTGATTAAGGAATATGGACAAGAATGATAATGAAATTGTAGGTAAGTCTATCATAGATGGATAGTATAGATCATGTTGTTTCTGATGATATGTGGAATTCCACGCGGTTCTTCACGGTTAGGGAGATATGGCCTTGTGAAGTTGGAATCCCCAAAGAGTGGTCAAGAAGCCCGTATTTGGTTACAATTATAGTCAAAGGGTAAATTGGTTCTAACAAGAAACCCATAAAATAAGGAAATAGGTTACCTAACAAAAGTATAAATACACCTCAAAAGTATCTCATTTGGATAGACATACTTACATTGAATATCTATCTTATGAGTGTTATGGTCTATCTTTTGGTAAATCTATTAGTGAATCTAAGGTTGAAGTGGCGACATTTTTCTGAGGCAGTGAAGGTCTGAAGGGCCAAAAGTTTTGGAGTCACCTTAAACTGGAAAACCTAGTTTTCTGAGGTTGTATGCAGGTTGCAAGAGGACATGTTGCATACATATGCAGGCTGCAAGAGGACATGTCGCATACATACACATGATGCAAGAGGACAGGTCACATATCTGAGGAAAAGTTTGAAAAATAAGGTACAATTGTTTTGTGACAAGGTTTGATGGTACAACACAATTGACACAGGGTCTGAGATGGTACGCTTTTGGTTTTCATGAGTAAAGGTATGTCGTTTACACATTTGTTTGAGGCTTGTATCTTGGATGATATGGCACATGCTTAAGGCATGTCTTGGAGGCCCTTGATAGTGCATGGTTGAGGTGATATTGTTACATGCTTGAGACACATTCTTGGTACTTTGGTATATGGTTGTTATGTTTCATTGTTAGAGGCACATGTTTGTGATATTGGCATATACATGAGGCTTATCTTATGGCACATGGCATGCTTGTGAGTGATAGTAATTGGTTGAGGCACACCATTGGTATATTTTTTTATCATATCTTATGGTACATGGTGCATGGCATGATATGACATATAGTTGAGTTACATTTCATGGTATATGGTATAGGTGTTTATGTACATGATTGTTGTGCATGGTTGACACATGGTATGGTACATGGTATGGTGTTGATGTGCATGTACATGGTTGATACATGGTATAATACATTATTGGTACTTGGTATACATGGTTATGAAGGGGACAAACTTTAGAATGTTTATGAAGGGGATGCTAAAGTCAAGGTGACCAAGATTCAAACTTACAGAGGTCAATTTGAAAATTTCAAGATGAAGGAAGATGAAAATATTACAACTTATTTTTTACGAGTTGATGAAACAATGAATGCAATTAAAGGATTGGGAGAAGAAGTTGATGAATCTATAAATGTTCAAAAAGTACTAAGATCTCTACCAATGAGATTTGATCCTAATGTATTAGCACTAGAATAAAGAGCATATATGAGTACAATAAGCATGGATGAGCTGCATGGAATATTTACAACTTATGAAATGAGAACAATACATGAAAATCCATCCACAAAAGAAGAAACTTTTAAAGCATACAGAAGGACAAAGAAGAAGAAAAATCCCAAGTCAAAGACAAATTGCACTTGTAGCGATGATTCATATGAGGATAAAGAAATGACCAACTTTGTAAGGAAGTTGAAGAAAGGAACTGTCACGTACAAATGTATTCTTCCCTTAAAATGTTTTAATTGTGGAAAAATTGGTCATTTTGCGAATAAGATTCATTATGCTAAGAAGTCATATAGTGATGAAGAGGAAAATCCCAAGAAAGAAAATAAATACCAAAAGGCAAACAAGAAATATAGAAGGAAAGTCTTCAAGAAAAATCTCTACTCAAGAGAAGATAGTTCTTCATCTGATGAAGATGATGAAGGTGATAGTGACTTAGAGAAAGTACTCTTTATGGCTACAAAAAATAAGAAAATGACGAAGAAGGTGAAGTGGATCTTGAGGAAGAATTAATCAATGCTTTAACCGAGCTAAAGAAAGAAAGGAAGAAAACAAAATCATCCAAAGAAGAAAACATCCACTTGAGAATCCTACTTGAAGAAGGAAAAATAAAGGAAGAAGTAGTGAAGATCCAGATGATAAAGGAAGAAAAAGAGTGTGAAAATCTCAAAAAAGAAATCATGACATTAAGATTTGAAGTCAACAAGCTCAACAAGAACTTGAAAATTTCTCAAGTTCTATAAAACATTCTCAATAGTCAAAGGCCATACTGTGACAAATCCGGACTAGGATACAAGAATGTTCATTTTGAGGAAGGTTCAATCTCCATGATGAAAGAAACAAAAGAAAGGAGTTATGCATAAGTTCTTAAAGAAAGAAATCATGGTCAACAAGAATCATAAAGGAATGGATACATAAGACATTCTACATTCAAGGAACAAAGATGTTGAAAAGTCAACAAGAAACATGTGTCTAATTTACTCTTCCCTTAAATAAATTGGACAATAAATATTAATCTATTATCTCATTTATAACTGAGTGACTTGAAGTTGTAACAGAGTTATAAGTGTAGTTATGGGAGTTGTGAAGTAGTTTAACTTAGTTAAGTGAGTTAAGGCCAGTTGTACTAGTTGTAACTAAACTTACACTAGTGAGAGTTCAATGAATTAATTATTAATTAATTCAAAATCAGTGAACTCACATGCAACTGAAGATTCACCACGGTTAACTACATGCATGTTAGATCTAGTGGAGACCTAGTTGAGATAACAGGTGAAAGGGACAGTTTGGCTATCAATTGTGATTTGAGTGAAGTGCACTCATGCAATCACACATGCAGTGGATATGATCATGAGCATGTGAAAACTAGGCAATTTGAATTCATTGTGAGAATTCTAATTGCAGGGATTGTGCAGAGGAGGCAGGCTGTCTGGAGACAGAATATTGGCACATGAATTTGTCAATTTTTGTATGACAGTGTGAGACGATTGTATTGTACTGAGAGCTCTTGGATTAGAGTTTTGTATGAGATTGTTTCATGATCCATGATATACATAATATATGATAGTGGGGTTTTTAGCTTTACGCTTTCCCAGAAAAACGTCTGTGTTATGTGTTCTTGATATTTCACTTTGTGATCGTGGTTTAATTTCTGCCATAATATTAGTAGAAGCGATTCTGTATTTAACAATGGTATATAATTGTTAGATCAAGAGAATCCAGGAAATACTTAATTTGTATTGAAATTTCTACATGGTATCAAAGCCACAGAGCCACGGAAGTGAGGTGCGAAAATAATAGTATTTTCGCAGGTCCCGTCTTTGGTAGGGTGCGACGGTGTAGTACTGAAAACTTCCCACATTTTTGAGAGCATAAATTCTCGCACCCTACTCAAAGGAGAGGTGCAAACCTCCCTTAGGATTTTCATAGGCTGCTCAAAGGAGTGATGAGAACCTCCCTCACCCCATTGTGCATTACAATGCGAACTCTCTCAAAATTTTCACAGGATGTACATTGATGAGGTGCGAACTTCCCTCAGGCTAGTAACTGGTCAGGTGCGAAACTCCTAGGGCAAGAAGGATTGCAACAGTTGAGTTTGTGGTTGGATAAAATTTGAATTTGCAGAAGGATTTTCTTGGTGCTACAGTTGATTCAAGATCGAAATGGCTTTCACTGGCTTGAGGTTGGAGTATGCACTTGAGGGAAGATCGAACTACATTTCTTGGAAGGACAAGATAGAGGCAGTACTAGAAGACAATGGCTTGAAGGAATACATTGACAAAGATGTTCCTAAGTCGGATGCAACAGACACTGCAAATCTTAATGCATGGAAAAAGAAAGTGGCAAAGGCGAGGAGGATTCTATTGGAGGGAGTGTGAGACCACATTGTCTCAAGTCTCCATGGGAAAGCCACACCACATGCAATGTGGAAGGTTTTGATGGATCTGTTCCAAAACAACAACGACCATAGGAAATTGGCACTCAAAGATAAACTTAGGAAGATCAAGATGGAGAAGGGCGACTCCATTCCAAAATATCTCATGAAGTTTGTCCAATGTTGGGATGAGCTTGGAAGTGTGGGAATAATAGTCGTTGCTGATGATTTGGTGAGCTTGGCTCTCCTAGGACTTCCCAAGAGTTGGCACAATTATGAAGACTCTGTCAATGGAAGGGAAAAATTTCTAGATTAGGAACGACTATGGTTGGATCTAGTGCAGGAGGAGTTCAGGTGGAACACAAGAGATGGATCTTTATCAAAGTGTGATGATGAAGAGGATTGTGCTCTGACTGCCAAGGCAAGGAAAGGAAAAGGGAAGAAATACCATTCAAAATCTGAGTCTAAAGTCAAGAAGCTAGATTTGTCCAAAGTGAAGTGTTTTCACTATCACGAACATGGGCATATTGCTACTAACTGTCCGCAGAAGAGGAAGAACAAGATGGTTGCTGGATGTGCAACTGGTGAGGATCTTGTCTTGCAATTTGAATTTGACTTCTCTTTGATTGCATGCATGGCTTCAAGTGCATCGGGATCGGTGTGGTATTTGGATAGTGGTGCTTCCTACCACATGACGGGAGATAAAGAGTCTTTCAGTGACTTGGAGGAGAAAGATCTCAGAATGCATATAGAGATGGGTGACGATGGATGGTACAATGCAACTGGCATTGGTACCATTACCTTTAAGAGGGAGTCAAGTAAACCATTTCAATTGAAAAATGTTATGCATGTTCCAGGTCTGAAGAAAAACCTGGTCTCAGTCGCAATGTTGGAGGACAAGGGCTATTACATTACTTTCACCAGTGGAAAATCCTACCTGTGACATAAAGTAATGGGTCAAGTCAAGAAGATAGGGATTTGAGTTAAGAATCTCTACATGTTGGAGGTAGATGGCTGCGATGCCATGGTGGGCAAGGCAGAAAAAGTGGTGAGCCAGGATGAGGGTGAATTATGGCACAAGCGATTGGGCCATCTTCATCATGGAGCCTTGAAGATCATGCAACAAATATCTGCTGGACTTCCAAGGGGAACACTTGCTCAGTTAGATCAGTGCAATGGGTGCACCCTGGGGAATTATGTAAAGTCCACCTTTCATGGGAGAACCATGATTCGGTGATCCTGGAGAGAATTCACACAGATGTGTGTGGACCATGCTCAGTTGATTCAACAAAAAAACATAGGTATTATGTTATTTTTGTTGATGACTTTTCTCGTAAATGCTAGATCTTCTTCATGTATAAGAAGGATCAAACATTCTCAAAGTTCTGCGATTTTAAAGCATTGGTGGAGAAAGAGTCAGGGAAGCAAGTGAAGGCTCTAAGGAGCGATAATGGTAGAGAATACATCTCTAATGAATTCAAATACTTTTGCAGAAAAGTAGGAATTCAAAGAGAACTCATAGCACCTCATAACCCACAACAAAATGGGGTCGCGGAGAGAAAGAACAAAACGATCATGGGTGCTGTACAAGCGATGTTGCATGATCAGGGCCTACCAATTTATTTGTGGGCAGAAGAATTCAATACTACAGTTTATGTGCAAAATCATTGTCCTCATAGAATACTTGGCATGAGTACACCTGAAGAAGCTTTCACTGGTAAGAAACTTGATGTTTCTCATTTTAAAATTTTTGGCTCATCTGTTTTTGTGCATGTGAACAAGGATGCCAGGAAGAAGCTGGCACTAACTGCTGAAGTTGGGATATTTGTGGAGTACATAGAAACACCCCATAATTATCATGTGTATTTTCCTAACAGTAAGATGACTGTTATGAGACGGGATATAAAGTTCGATGAGGGGAAATCCATGCAATTGTCACTTGAGAGGGAGCTAGACTTGCATGCAGAAGAGGAACTGCTGATTCCCAAAGATGAGTCTCAAGATGTGGATCAGCCACATGAGGAGGTTCAGGGAGTGGAGGAAACCACTAATGTAGATCCATCCATCAGAAATGGTAGAAAGCGCACCACAAAAGATGACAGATTGAGACTAGATGCTGCACAGAATGTAGGAGCCCCTATTTCACAGCGCAGACAGAGACAATCTTCTGATCGATTTGCTGGATACATGGATCTCATGAGAAAATGTATTGTGACTGAACCATCTTCCTTTTAGGAAGAAATGCAAGATCCCACTTGGGTTGATGCTATGGTAGAGGAGTATGACTCCATTGTAAAAAACAGTGCATTGGAAATTGTCCCAAGACCGGTCGACAAATCAGTGGTAGGCTCGAGATGGATCTACAAGGTAAAGCAAGCTACTGATGGGAGTGTGGAGAAACAAAAGGCCAGGTTTGTGGCCTGAGGATTTTCACAGATCAAGGGGATAGATTATTATGAGACCTTTGCACCTGTCACAAGGTACTCTTCCATAAGATCCATCCTTTCACTCTCAGTGCAGATGGGCTGGTGCATTCATCAGATGGATGTAAAAAATGAGTTCCTCAACGAGATCATTGAGGAAGAAGTGTACATTGAACAACTAGAAGGTTTTGAGACCTTTGACAGGGATTCACATGTGTGTAGACTCAAGAGAGCACTATATGGGCTGAAGCAAGCACCTCGTGCTTGGTACACTTGGATAGACAACTATTTCACCAGACTGGGCTTCACCAAAAGTGAAGCAGATGCAAACCTATACCAAATTTTGGTGGAGGGTAAGCTCTTAATCATTGTTCTTTATGTTGATGATCTAATACTGACTGGTGATGAGAAACTGATACACTCATGCAAGGATGACCTTGCAAAGGAGTTCAAGATGAAGGATTTGGGCCTTCTTCATTATTTCCTTGGATTGGAAATATGGCAATGAGATGGTGAACTTTTTGTGTCTCAAGGAAAGTATGCAAGGGAGATACTGGGTAAGTTTCACATGGAAGGATGCAAACCCATGGATACTCCTCTTCCATGAAACTAGAGAAAAGAGGATGCTACTTCTAAAGAGGTAGTGGATGCTACTATCTATCGATAGTTAGTGGGTTCGCTAATGTATTTAGTGAACACGAGACCAAACATTTTCTATGCGGTTAACCAACTAAGTCAAGCGATGGTTAAACCTACCAAACTCTTTTGGAAGGTGGGTAAGTATGTCCTGAGATATCTGAAGGGCACATTTGAGTATGGATTATGGTACAAACAGACGGATGAGGTGAAGTTGCATGGCTTCACGGATGCAGATTGGGCGGGAAACCCAACGGACAAAAAGAGCACATCAGGGGGGATATTTTGTTAGAAAAACAGGACCACGGAGCAATAAAATAAAACAAATGTAGAAACAAAACACATAAGACAAACAATACAAGAGAGACACAAATTTACGTGGTTCACCCAGTGTGGGCTACGTCCACCAGAGAAATTGCCAGGTCCTTCCTTTATTATTATCCAGCAAATGAAGGGATACAACCTACAACAAAACCCGCTGTAACTTCCTCTTCT
>ML787951.1:449091-464197 GCA_009831015.1 Picea engelmannii | reverse complement strand
GGTTCACCCAGTGTGGGCTACGTCCACCAGAGAAATTGCTAGGTCCTTCCTTTATTATTATCCAACAAATGAAGGGATACAACCTACAGAAAAACCCGTTGTAACTTCCTCTTCTTTCTCTCACAGTCTCCTCTCTCAGAATACAATATTCACCATCATCCATAGCTGCAATACATTTCCCTCATAAAAGAGGGTTTCCTTCTAGGACAAAAAACCCTAACATAATCTCTACCGTTAGATCTGCGACCTTATAATGAATGGTCCAGATTTACAATGAAATTACAATATACTTTTACAAGGCAATTTTTGCTTTGGGGGCTTCGCCCCCGAACCCTCGCTGGGGGACCACTTGCCCCTAGACCCCCCAGCCGGGGGGATAGCCCCCCCGAACCCCGCAGAGGGGGTACCCCCCCTCTGCACTCCCCCACGTAGAAGAGTGTACATACTTCTGGGGTGTAAATACTGCATGGGGTATAAACATAGCTGAAAGAAAGGACCTATGAATCAGGAAGATAATCAGGCTCCACAACCAACATATTTAGTATCAGATCTACAAATTTTTCTTGGTACAGCAGGAAACAAAGATCCATGGAACTCATTTCAGCAGAAGCGGAATACATGGTAGCAAGTCAAGCTGCATGTGAGGCTATCTGAATGAGAAAGATCTTGGTTGGTTTGTTTGGTTCTCATTTAGATCCGACAATGATTCATTGTGATAATCAGAGTTGCATTAAACTCTCGATTAATCCTGTGTTTCATGATAGATCTAAGCATATAGATATCCGGTATCATCATTTTAGAGTTTGTGTGCAGCGAAAGATCATGTTGCTTCAATACATTCCTACGGAAGATCAGGATGCAGACATTCTGATGAAGGTGCTCACCAGGAGAAAATTCGAATATCATAGAGACAGGATTGGGGTGAAGGATAATCCCTTTCTTGTTGAGAGGGAGTGTTGAAAAGTCAACAAGAAACATGTGTCTAATTTACTTTTCCCTTAAATAAATTGGACAATAAATATTAATCTATTATCTCATTTATAACTGAGTGACTTGAAGTTGTAACAGAGTTATAAGTGTAGTTATGAGAGTTGTGAAGTAGTTTAACTTAGTTAAGTGAGTTAAGCCCAGTTGTACTAGTTGTAACTAAACTTACACTAGTGAGAGTTCAATGAATTAATTATTAATTAATTTAAAACCAGTGAACTCACATGCAACTGAATATTCACCATGGTTAACTACATGCACGTCAGATCCAGTGGAGACCTAGTTGAGATAACAGGTGAAAGAGACAGTTTGGATATCAGTTGTGATTTGAGTGAAGTGCACTCATGAAATCACACATGCAGTGGAAATTCTCATGAGCATGTACAAACTAGGCAATTCAAATTCATTGTGAGAATTCTAATTGCAGGGATTGTGCAGAGGAGGTAGGCTGTCTGGAGATAGAATATTGGCACATGAATTTGTCAATTTTTGTATGACAGTGTGAGACGATTGTATTGTACTGAGAGCTCTTGGATTAGAGTTTTTTATGAGATTGTTTCATGATCCATGATATACATAATATATGATAGTGTGGTTTTTAGCTTTACGCTTTCCCAGAAAAACTTTTGTGTTATGTGTTCTTGATATTTCACTTTGTGATCGTGGTTTAATTTCCACAAGAATATTAGTAGAAGTGATTCTGTATTTAACAATGCTATATAATTGTTAGATCAGGAGAATCCACAAAATACTTATTTTGTATTGAAATTTCTACAAAAGAAGCTTCAATCATTGTGAAAGAAACAACCAAAGAGAAAATCTTGATTAGACAAGGAAGAATTACAGAAGGACTACACCACAAGGAAGATCATTCACTCTGAGGTATGTAAATTTATTTTATGGTCATTGTTTTTATTGTACTAACTTTGGACATAAGGTTGTAGATTGTAGGGATTATGAAAGAAATGTTCAAACAAGAAAATCTTATGTGGCCCCAAATGACATTGAATGTTACAAGTGCCATAACTATGGGCACATAGCTCATGATTGTAGAAGCGTGGTAAATCCTCCCATGAAAGAAAATACTACTGACAAATACAAGAATGATTGGAAAATAAGTGAAGAAAAAGAAGAGAAGGTAAATGAAGAACATGTCCAAGGAATCATACTTACATGATTTGTAGCAGCACAAGATTATGATGAATTTGTAGGCAAAGAGGAAAGTGTCAGAATTCAGGCAGGGGATAAAGAATAATATGTTAGAGCTCAAGATGATGACAAATTTCAAAAAGAGGATGAAGAGAAATATGTCTCCAAAGATGAAGTAGAAGATTACTTTGCATCAGAGTAGGTATTATTATGATCCATCCGGCTTGGAGAATGCCACGCAATATGTATGTTGAATAGGGGGAGTCCATGCAGTAGACACTACAGATTAGAGAATCATATTTTGAGTAGTATGAAGTGTTTGCAGAGATATATTTAGAGAAATCAATATAGAGTAACAGATTGATTAGTTGAGAAGTAGTGTTCCCACACATGTATCAGTCGACAATTACATACTAAAAAGTTTATGATTGGATTCAGAAATGGATATCTTCAGTACAGGTTGTCACGAACATGTAGATTTTTGTTTGCAGTGAACACATTTGATATGAGATGATCCATTGCAACCACATAGTATAGTGATAGATGGGTCAACGTTGTGGACAATTGAGTAGAAGAGTTATGGACAGTTTGTGACATATGGAAAAATATGGATTTGTGAGATGCTTAGCAGGTACATAAAGCATGGGTAAGAGTAGATGCATATTAGAGTATTTACAATTGCAATTAGTGGAATCAGTTGGGATCAACTGGTCACAAAAAGGGAAGTAATGAAAGGCACAACAAAACATGGAAAGATAAATTGTCAACATAAGTTATATCATCAGAAGGAAATCATTTGACAACATGGTCAAGTGAACATGAAAAGTGATTGAAGATATCAATTTTTGAATGCTTTATATATATATATTAGTGAATTACATGAGGAAGCACCAATGGAAAATAAGTAGCACTGAAAGAGAGGAAAGGAACCATTTCACAGGTATTTCTACATCTTGCAGATCATCAGAGAGAGAGATCCAGAAAGGAATATCAAAAGCATGCAGACATGGGGAGACATACCCACATGGGTAGCTATTCTTTTGCCTATGATTGGTTAGAGCAGGTACAATGTCAGGAGGAGACATATTGACAGGGGGAGTTAACCTTTAGTCAAGGAGGAAGAGAAAGAACATATACATGAAGATAGGGGGATAAACCCCAAGGAGAGATACCCTTTTCCATTGATGTCAAATGGGAAGAGATAGAAACATTGATGAGGAGCGACGATCACAGGGGGAGCATGAGCATGAGTGTTTTCACGTCTAAGTGTTTCCATCAATGTTGGTGTTTCCACCAATGCCAAAGGGGGAGATAGTTGGAAAATTGGTTTGGATAGTTGGTTGTCGTTGATGTCAACCCTTGGAGAGTGATCTTGGAGATTGATGTCAACCCTTGGAGAGGTCCATAGATACTGGACAATTTATTGAAATTTGTATGATCGAGATTGATGGTGATTTAGTTGGATACATTTGATGTAGTCTACATGTATCCACGAAGGTTTGGTTATGGGAATCGAAGTTGATTAAGGAATATGGAAATGAAGGAAAATGAAATTGCAGGTAATACTATCATAGATGGATAGTACACATCGTGCGATTTTTGATGATATGTAGAACACCACATGGTTCCTCACGGTTAGGGAGATATGGCCTTGTGAAGTTGGAAACCCTGAAGAGTGGTCACGAAGCCCCTAGTTGGTTACAAGTCTTGGTCAACGGGTAAATTGGTTGTAACAAGAAACCCCTAAAATAAGGAAAGAGGTTATGTGATACCCCTGTTTTCCCCAGCTTGTAAATATAACTATAACCTGCTAAAAGACTATGGGAAGACTGAATATGTGTGGATGTTGGAATTGATGAAACTTTTTGTTATAAAAGGTAATGTATATATTTTTGTTACTAAATAAAATGGAAAGTGTTGCATAATATTGGAGAATTTTAAAACCTGGGCGTAATTTTTGAGGAATATAATATAATAAATTATATTATATTAAGGTTTATTAAAATGGTTACATGTGAATGAAGCTAGCTCTTTTTAAATATTAAATAATATGGAAATGTGCATAAGTGGGGCCACTTTGGAGCTTTGGGACTACGGGGCTTCGAGAGATTTGAGCATAAAAGATGTGTTGGAGAGCCGAAGGAGATTGACCCTGAGTTTTCTCTCTCTCATTTTTTAAAAATATTAATAAAATATTGTAGACCTTGTAAACCTGGGCGCAATCTCCAAAGAAAATATGTAATATAATATGATGTATTTTAAATAAGTTTATTATGATATTGGTACGTAATAAAGTACCAACCCTTTTTATGTGTTTAATTTAATATTTAATACAAGATCACGTGAAGTGTGGACCCTTCAGGAGTTCGAGACTCCAGAGCTCTATGAGTTCAAGGCTTTAGGACTCTGAATGTTCAGGGATGATAGAAGGAACAAGCAAAAAGGGCCGAAGACTCGAACCTACCTCCTCACATTCCAAAGTTTGCATGAATATTACATTTGAATTAAACGAGGTTATAATTGATGTAATTGATTATAAGAAATGTTTGATGTGATTTATTTACATCATAATGTAATATAATTAATATCATATTGCATCATAATATGACCTAAGTGGGACCCCCTTCAGAATTTCAACGTTCGAGAGATTTGGGTTATTCATAGAAGCCTGATGAGGTATCTTCGTCGAAGTCTGGAGGCTTAGGTATTGATGGATATTAATAATGCTAAGTGCTCATTTGATATAAATTAATCATATTATAATATAATTAAATATAATTATATTATAATATAATTAAATATAATTATATTATAATATAATTAATAAAAGGGCAATTTGTAATAATAAATATCATGTTGAATATAGTTAATCATTTTCCCAGTAAATAAATAAATATGCTTATATTTATATATGTTAATTTTACTTGAAAATTCAACATGGAGTTACGTTGTTGATGTAGACCCCCTACCTCTTCGGGGTTCTGCAACCTCCCAGTCACTGGATCATTCAATTCCCCTGAGCTGGATAATCTCTTTGGTCCCTGCTCGAACCTTCACTCTACAATCCACAGGTCCTTTTCGAAACTCACCCTGTGCAACTAAGCACCAAGCCCGAGCTTCACCTCCATGCGACCACTACCCGTGACCGTGCACCTTAACATAAGGCGCTTCACCTTTCGAGACCCCGGGTGTTTCGTCTACAAGCCACCCCTGAATCTCTTGATACCCCAATATCTGATTTCCCGACAGGGGTCTAGCACTTACTAGCTCCTCCCCTATCTTTCTCCACGTGACCACAAACCTATGACCACAAGCCTACATAATAGGCGCATCAGAATTCGCGACTTCGCGAATCCTGCTGATTGAGTTCCCTGACTCCGTCACGTCCTAAAACCTGAAATATGGCTAAACGAGATCTAGATCCTCCCTTATGTCTCAATCATATGACCCTCGCTATGACCTGGGGCGAAACCTCAAAGCGTTTCGGGACTTCGCGACTTGCGAAGGCGAAAGCCCCCTCGCCTCAGATCTTCCGATCCCCGAAACCTCGAAATCTTCTTTGCGGTAGATTGACAGTCCTCACTCTCTCCCTTGATCGATGGCTGCGACCAAATCATGATTTCTCGTATCGGGATATTATACGCGAGCCAACTCTGACTCTCCATTCCCCGAAATGCTGAAATTCTCTTTGTTGTTAGATCAACGACCCTCACTATACCGTGATCCAATGGTCCACGCTCCTCCTTTGCAAAGTTGAGATTTCGTGACTCAGGATTTTGGGATGGTTCTCTCCTTCGAACCCTCAGTACCCGAAATGCCAAAATATCAATGCTTCATATCGATAGCCCACCGCCTGACTCGATCCAATGGATCAGAGTCTTTTTCGCGATTTCACATTTCATGAGTTTCACAAACTCCACCCTTTGAATTCCTTCGATAGTGAGTCAGCAAAATGCTGCCTGCTCGCCACACGTCCTTTTCAATGGACAGTCCAGATGATTTCATGAACTTCCCTTTCGCGAGTTTTCTCCTCTGCTCCTTGAAATCTTCCGGTGTCCGGTTCCACGAACACTCCTGATCTGTTACCACCTGTCCTCTTTGACGATGGATGATTCAGATCGTTTCATAACTTCTCTCATGCACCTTCCTCTGGATCCAATGACGGTTGGTCCACGCGCTCAGATCCAACAATCCAAATTTGATCTCCTCTTGTGCACGTTCTCGCCTGTCTGGACTTTGATCAGAAGGTCCACATCCTTCCATGATCTACGGTTGTGATCGAAACACGATTTCACATGTCACGACTTTGAAAACTAAGGACTTCTATCCTCCCAACTCCCAATATCCGATCCCATGAAATGAACCACCGGTTTAGATCTAATCCCCAAGAGAAGAGTGGGATCAATTGAAGACTGCATCGGCGTGACCACTTTGGTAGAATTGACACTCTTCAAGAGAAGAGTGGGATCAACCGAATACTTCATCGACATGACCACTTTCTCAGCTAACGGCTGAATAGGCTGAGAGACTGCATGGTCTATAGGCACCTCACCCCCCAAAAGAGGAGTGGGATCAACTGATGGCTGCATCGGCGTGACCACCTTCTCAACCAATGGTTGAATAGGCTGACAGACTACATGGTCTATAGGCACCTCACCCCCCAAAAGAGGAGTGGGATCAGCCGATGACTGCATCGACATGACCACTTTCTCAACCACTGGCTGAATAAACTGTGAGGAAACCTCAAAAGAATCAGAATCAGAAGAGCTTGCAGATAGGGACCACAATGTTTGTACCTTTGGAATGCCAGGGCACAAATGAGTAAGGTGATCTCCCTTGCAAATATTACATGGGAACTTAGGCTTACGTCCTATCCATCTAGGTGTCTCAACAGAATCAATGCCCCCAGCATGAATAACAACAATTGGTTGCACATATCTAACATGACTAACAGAGGTTGGCGAACTATCTCCAACCTGACTCGCAAAGGTTGGTGATTTAACTCCAGTATGACTTGCAGGGACTAGGTTCGTGCCCCCAACATGACTTGCGGAGGCTGGGTGACTATCTCCAACATGAATCACAAATGTTGGTGATTGAACTCCAGTATGACTTGTAGGGACTAGGTTCGTGCCCCCATCATGACTTGCAGAGGCTGGGTGCTAGTCTTCAACATGAGATGTAGAGGTTGAAGACCTATCTCCAACATGACTCAAAGAGGTTGGCGATTTCTTTTTATTATTCTTCCTCTTTCTACTTCATTTAGACTTCCGATTACTAGTAACTATACTTTCACTAGAGGTGGGAGAAGGAGGAGGGGAAGAATTTGCTGACAAAGGATCATCAACATGGTGCCCATGAAATAAAGTGCTTAACTGAGAAGCGTCAACAGCATTCAGGACATTTGGAATGGTACCCAACCAAACCGGTTGTCCGACATTCAAACTAGGAATGTACAAAGTGGCCATCAAAGGGACACCAACATTTCCGAAGAAAGGAAAAGAATAAGAATCCCCTTGTGAAGGGATTCCTTGGTTGGCATCATTGGGAAATTTATCCATGAAGATCTTATGCATAGATTCTCCCCTTGTAGGATCGTTCAAGTTCGTAAAAGTCTCACACACTGACTCTGGCGAACCAGTGTTATCAAAACAATGCCTATAGAAAGGCGGCTCCACGTTTCTAAGTGGAAGACCAAAAAGTCCTCATGACCGGTGGAGTGGGAGGTCTACCACCCTAGGTCAGAGACCCAAATAAATGAATGACTAAATCACTATGGAAAACTAGGGAGCACAGAGCACACACTAAAAATTGATAAAGGAAAATCAAGAAAACGACTAAGTAGTAGGAAGAACAGTTACGCCAGCCAACACTAGAGCAACTTATCGGTGCAAGTGAAACTTGAACACGAAAGCACCCTCCAGGTATACTTTGCAAAGCATGGCCTGACGTCTGCCCTAGGTACTATGGTATATCCCCGTAGTCACCTGTGTAAGTCCCGAAAATAAAGGCAACTAGGTTGCCATTTCGTGAACAATTACCAGGCGGGTACAGTCGATATTCGGGTGGACCACAATGAGTAGGGTATCGAAATAAAGTGTTTCGGAAGATGATTGAGGACCTCAAACGGATTCAAGACCCACAAAGCTACGTGGAAAATGCGATCAATGGAATCCCAAGACAATTCCTCTATATGCGTTCCCCACTACGCTTGGTCCAACTTTGGAGGGGTTATCTCCTCTACCTTTCCGCACACGACCTCGTGTTTAGCCCTTGTGTTAGAGGTGGGTCCCGGATAACTTCCATGTTTACTAGACTTTAACACTCCCTAAATTAGACTCCAATGTTTGATTTAACGGCCTTAGAGAGTTTCCTCTCCAACCTAATTCAAGGCCCTAACCCTAAACTAGTTGGTTGACCCTACAAACATAAAAAGTCTAGTTAATTTTAGATTAGCGTTCTTTTTAAAGCTTGATTTACTCAAAAGGGGTGTGGTACTACAACTGATGTTGTTAAGACTCTTGTGAAAAATGAAAACTTATAAGAACACTAGAAAATAAGGATTATCTCTCTTATTTCTCTTTTGAAATGCTTTTAAAATTAGAAGAAAACCCAACACTATGCTAATTTATTTTTCTTTTTTCAAATATCAATGCAAAGCAGATGCCAAGAAAGAAATAGACCTAACAAGATAACTTTTTTATATTTTATTCCAATCAAAGAAGAAATAAAAAAAGATTCTAAAAATCTATACCGAGGTCAGACTTAGGCTACAGACTGTTATAACAGAGACCAGGACTAGATCAAGAAAACCCCTGAGAAGTATGACTTCTAACAGGGAAGAGGATGACTGCCTCTTTTTTTTTTTTTTTTAAAGAAAAATTTGTCAACACAGGCATGCTACTGACACTTTAGTAGCCTACGTATGTACACAGGCTGTCCAAAGTTAGGGTGCGTATGCACACATGCATGCCCACTACAGGCCTCGTGAACCTCTGTAACTTCTCAAAAAAACGAAAACGAACAGTCAAGCAAAGGAAAGGAGTACTGGTATGGAAGACCATAATCCATTAAAGACACATAATCTTATAGAAACTCATAAAATAGTAAATAAATCAATTCAAAGAACCCAAAAGAATATGCCCAAAAAACCCTAGAGGTCTCCCCAGTACGGTCGCCAATTCTGCTATAGCGGGAAAACCCCTCTACGGACTACACCAGGGTTCTAAAGTGCAGGAAGAGCTAACCGTCTAAAGTATCCTACTTCTTATCAACTATCCCGACATTACCCCACAATCATACATAAAGACAAAGTATAAGGATCTGATAAGGATACCTTAAACCCCACGTCTGGTGTCGATCCCTTTGCGCTTGGTTGTTTCCCTACTACAAGTCTCCTCCCAAGGCTGACCTGCATTCACTAAAAGAAAAACAAGAAACTACAATCATTCATTCTATATATGGATTAGTGGGTTAGACATCATAACCAAGAAATGTAAACAAATCATAAATATTTAAGACGTCATTTGGCGGGACGGAAAAAGTACTTCTTTATATTAATATCACAAAATTCGTTTACAACATGAGACCAACACTGCTCCTCGAGCTCGGTCCTGGGATCCTCTTCACCATGCATCAATTACTTCCATGTATTCTTCTCCTCTTCATTTCTCTTTAGGGAAATGGAAAGGATTTGCAAAGGAGGAAGAAGGAATTTTGGCTCAAACTCACAATGTAGTTGCAAAATATTGGGACAAAGGGGGAATATTGAAATGGGTAGAGTTTCTATGCTCTCGTGCTTCTCTCTGGAATGGGGCCCCAACACATTCTTTTATAGGCCAAAAGAGATAATAACGGTTGGGCTGACTGGCTATGGGTGGTCAACTGATTAAGTAACGATCTAGAAACCCGTATCCCTTTTCAATTTTCATTTTTCATGATTTTTTGTGACTGTACGGGGGCTGTAGTGGTGCATCATGCGTGTGTATGTGGCCAGTAGTGGTGTAGGGAGAATACACCTTCAAAACAATGGGTTTTAGAAGAGTTGTTCAGTGATGGCTTGGAAAAGATAGCAAGTAAAAATGGCATGATGCCATGTATGCATGTCTGGTGCAATTTAGGATTATAATAGTTCCCTTCTAACAAAAGGAATGAGATGGGTCGAGAACCATCCCGGGGAAAATATATAATAAAAATCAATAAGGAGAATGTGCAGAGATATCCAGCGGAGGATGAACAGAAGTTCGTGAGCTTGAAGCCAAGTGATCATCTGATAAACCTCACCCAGGGCCATGACAGAGAAAGAAATCTTTGAAAAATGAAGAGAACAGAACCTGAACGGAAGTTGAAACAAAGAAAGAATCCTTGAGAACTGTGAGAGTTCCCTAGTGATATCATGGCTTGGCATGGGGGTGGCCAGAGTGCTAAGAATGAATACCTGTGAGCCTATGGTTGGGTGGAAGGATGAACACCTACATTCAGTTAGTTGGCTACCACCTATAATAGATAAGTAGTCGCATCTTATGTATTTAAGTGGTACTGTGAATTAAAATTGGATATCCTATGAATGTTGCAAGGATAGATATGTTTTCTTAATGATTTATATTGTATCCCATTTTGGTGTCTTCTTGATTGTATAATTAGGAAAGTAGGAAATTATATGGATGAGATATGTTTTATACTCGTAAATGCTTATGTTATATGGGGGCTTAATCTAGACCCACGAATTGTGAGTTCATCAACCTTGGGCATAGTTTCATGTACGTGTGTTGACCCTCCTAGTCATTCTGAGTCCCTTGGAGGACGAAGTCTGTTAAATATCAGGAGAGATAGTGAATGTATGTACATGCTCTCTGTGAGGAAAACAGAGACCGAGAACCACTTAAGTTATAGAGTTGAGGAATGAACGTAAGGGGTGCGCGGAAGGATTCTTCCAAGTGTTGTGTTATAGAGAAAGAGTGTAAGGCTCTTAAGCCTTTTAGAGGCAACCAAGTTCAGGAAGAATAGTGATATTGGAGTATCGAAAGGGAAGGCTCCTTTGTTTGTATGACGAACGAATGAGAAACTATTCTAAAAGAGCCAAGGTCCGTTGTGACCGTTGGATACAGAAAGGAGTGTGGGAGTTAATCCCTTGAGTCCTTCGGACTTCGTGAGTTCGTCGTAAGGGAAGTAAAAATCCCTGAAGTCCCGAAGTCCCAAAGAAAATTGGGACTGTCCATCGTCAGGGAGGACAGGTGGTGTAAGATCCACAACTTCGGAGGTTTGTGGATAAGGAGGAGGACAAATAGATGAAGTAAATCTTGGTTGTTGATCGCCAGGGGCCACGCATCAACATATCAGTAACACTAGAGAAATCACTTCGAGAGTTTTCGATTGAGAGTTGAAACTCCTAGAGCCCAGAGATCTAGAGCCCGGAAGTAATATCAACCGTTGGATTGAAAGGGACACGTGGTAGAGATCCATTATCCTCGGGTGAAAGTAAAGTTCGATATTTGAGGTTCCCGAGTCCCGGAGAGCCAAAATAAATCTGGATCATCAGACCAAGAGGGACACATGACGAAAGCTCGTAGACTTCGCAGAAACCACTTCGAGAGTTTCAGATTGAGAGTTCAAACTCCCGAAGCCTGAAGTGCTGAAGTGCTAAAGAGCCGAAGGGCCTAAGATTTGAAGAGATCTGAACCGTCAGATCTAGAGGACATGTGGCGTGAATCTATGGATTCCGGGTAAAGACCCGAAGTGAAATTCAATCGTAAGATCGTCCGAAGAGATCTGAACTATTGGATCTAGAGGAAAGGTGGTGTGAATCTATGGATTCCGAGTAAAGACCCGAAGTATACATCAACCGACAGGTCGTTTGAAGTAGATCTGAACCGTCAGATCTAGAGGACAGGTGGCATGAATATGTGGATTCCAGGTGAAGATTCAAAGTAAACATCAAGTGTCGGATTGCCAAAGTGAATCTAAGGCATTAGATCAGTAGCTTCGGGAAATCCGTTCGAAAGTTTCTCAGTTGAGATTTGAGATTCGCGAAGTCCGAAGTTCTGAAAATATAAAACTAATCCCAATCATCCGATCAGTTGAAGCAGATCTGAGCCGTCATATCACCTGAAGTAAATCTCAAGCATTGGATCACCAAGTTGAATCTGATTCGTCAAATACTATCTATTCAGGATGAGGAAATGATTGAGAGTTGAGAATTCCAAAGTCCGAACTTCTGAAAATCTGAAGTAAATCTCAATCATCTGATCATCCAAAGTGAAGCTGAGTCGTCAGATCGTTCGAAGTGAATATCAAGCGTCAGATAACCCGAAGTGGATCTGATCCATCACATCCAAGGGAGACTTGTAGAAAATATGAGAACTCTAGATAAAGACCCAAAGTAATCCTCGATCGTCAGATCAAGAGGACACACGACATTGGATTATAGCCTCCGGATAAAATCCATTGGGAAAAAGGGTGAAGTTTGATATTTGAGATCTCAGAAGTACGAAACCCGAAGGAAATCTCAACCGTTGATCGAGAAGAGGGCCACAAGACCGTTGATCCAGTTGAAAGGTAAACCACCCAAAGTAAAGGTAGGGTCACTGATTAAGAGAACATGTGTCCATAGATCGTCAACTCGAAAGATTGAAGTATAGAAGAGAGCAGGGTTTTGAGAGTTGAAACTCTCGAAACCCGAAATCATGAAGGAGATCTCATCCGTTGATTTTGGAAGAGGTCAGATCTGATCTGTAGGTCTGAGAGGGGAATATTTGAACCGCCAATTTTGTAAGTACTTTCAAGATCAAGAGATCGGCGGTCTTGTATCATTGTGAGGATAGGAGTTGCATGGACGTTAAAACATTGAGGGCGGGCCGCAATTCAAACCATGGATTTGAAAAGAGGACACATGGAGGTTCGAGGAGGATTGTGGGCTAAAAATAAATTTGATTCAAACCACCTTTGGCTACGTCTGCAATCACTCGGTCCCATAAGTTCATCACCCAATGTCACATCAAGAGGGGGCTTATCCATAAAAGGAGATAACGCCCAGTACTCTGAGATTTCGCAGGGGAGCGAAAGGGAAGGTCGCAGGTGCCCTTAAACCTGCACCAAGAAGCCAAAAGGTTCTTTGTTTAATTACAAAACAATACCATCAAGGTCTCAGAGAGTTTTTTGGATTCAAAATCTAAGATCCTTGACTAGGAGGTTGGACTGGTTCCCCGACTTTCCAAATTAGAAACCATGAATGGATATTTTGTCCTTTAAGAAAAGAGAAATTTTTTATGCCCTGTCGTGGGTGTGTTAAAAAATCCTTGTCTGTAGAACCCTTGAATACCTAACCTTTGGGGATAGAAAAAAAAAAACAAAACATACAAGATCTATTTCCGCGCAACTGTGTCTCCTACATTCAAGTTGCCAAATCACTACACATTTGTTCCTGATTAAGCATTTGGGCATTCCATCACTGCAATATTTTTCAGACCGGATCCTGTTGCACCATTATTTGAGACATATTCCATTGTATTTATCTCTTCTCCCTTATCACATTTATACCTATCATTTTTCATCAAATGTTTTGACCCCATCCACCCCTTTTCGGTTCCCTCATCATCATGGCCCATACCCATAGCCAATACTTGGAATCTCGCTTCAATAAATTGCAATCTAATTTCACAGAGACCCAAGCCTCCTCAATCGAGGAACTCAAAGTAGACCTCAAACAAGACATTACTAACTAGCTTGAATCTATCCCTACGATGCTCTGTACCAAGCTGCATATCCCTGCAGATCCCCCTTTATTTGACCTACCTTTTCATACTGAAGCTGAAACTTCCTCTTATTCCCATAATTTTAAGCCCCATCACTTTCAACGTGACCTACGCCTTCCGCGTGTGGATGGGACCAAATTTGATGGCTTGGATCCCACTGGTTGGGTAACGAAAATGGAACATTATTTCTCTTTGTACAAAATTACAGATGACTTGGCCAAAGTCCGGTATGGTGTTCTCCATCTAGAGCAAGAACGTTGGCAATGGTGGAAATGGAGAAAAACTGCCCGTCAAGGGTATTTTTCTTGGACACACTTTGTGGCATAGCTTTATGAACACTTTGACACTGACACCAACCATTTAGGATGTTTGACAAAGTTGAAACAATCTGGCATGGTGGAAGACTTTATATCTTCTTTTGAGAGACTGGATTTTCGTACAAAGGGCATGTGTAAAGATTTTTTCCGAGAATGTTTTATCAATGGGCTCAAGGATGATATTCATGCACATGTCCTCATGGATCAACCTCATAGTTGGGTGGAGGCTACTAAAAGAGATAAGGAATCACAACAGGTTGTCTCTTCTCAAAATCGAAAACCCTCCTTTATTCCTCGTACTAAACAAGTAAAACCCACTCCTCCTTATACTCCACTAAAGATCCAAAAATTGACCAGGGCTGGAATGGTTGAACGCCAAATCAAAGGCCTTTGTTATAATTGTGATGACAAATATTTTCCAGGACACAAGTGTAAGGAACAAAATATTTTTATGGCCATCTAGGAGGATGTTTCAGAAGAATATGTTGAAGCTCCCCCTATGTCTGTGTCACCTGAACCCACTGACATGACTGTTTTACCTGGAACACCTGTTTATTGACTAGCTTCAGGTCTGGTCACAAACCCTATCTTCCACAGAGTGTATCTCCATAATTATATCGAATCAAGAGATGAAATTTTTACCAAAGGTACCTTGATATGTCTTCTCAATACCATAGCGATTTAACCATATGAATCGTTCTAGAAAAACAGTTATAGCAAAAATGGTAATACGACCTGAAAATAACATACCTTAGAACACATCACCAAAAGACTTCTTCCTCCCTTGAAATCTGACCTTCTTTTCTTCTTATTTCCTCTGAAATTCGACTTGTATCAAATGAATGTATAATTATGTTTATTTATACCATTTATGTCACTTCCTTTTAACATTAGGGCCGACCT
>ML787951.1:410031-426710 GCA_009831015.1 Picea engelmannii | reverse complement strand
TTAGGGACGTCTCCCTTGGATTTTCCCTCCTAAATAGAAAGAGCCCCCCATCGAGGTGACAGTGGGTGGGGAAGCTCCTGTTACGCCGGTTTCTACCTTTGACTCAAGCTATTTAACCTTTCCTACAAACCGTGCGATAACAGGTCTCATGGCCACAAGAGTCTAGTACTGTGGTGAGTGCTGTGACTGGTGGTCTGCTGAGGCAATTAACGATGCAGTTGGCGATTCTTGTTTTATACTTGATGTTGAGGTGGAATTGCTGCAAATATGTTGACCACTTTTGATGGCGGTCATTCTGCAATTTTCCTTGTGTCTGCATGAACTACAGTGGCTTATGATCAATGTGGATGACTGTCTCCCTCCCAAGAATGTAATGTCTCCACTGGCGGTAGGCTTGCATAGTAGAGTACATTTCTTTGTCGTAAGTAGGGTACTTACAGACAGCATCTGATAGTTTTACTCTATGATAAGCCACGGGGTGGCCATGCTGTGTGAGAACGACACCCACAACATAGTCTGAAGCATCAGTCTCAATCTCAAAGGATTGTTGCAGGTCTGGTAGTGAAAGTACTGGGGCTGAGCATAAGTGCTGCTTCAAATCATCGAACGCTTGTTGTTGGGGCTGACCTCACAAATTTTTTTCCTTACCACCACCCCTGGTTATTTGGCTGAGGGCCCATGCAATATGGGAGAATCCAAACATAAACCTGCAGTAGAAATTGGCAAGGCCCAAGAAGCTCCAAAGCTCAGTGAGTGTGGTTGGAGCTGGACAGTCATGGATGACTTGGATCTTGGTTGGATCCACATGTACACCATGTTGATCAATGATGTAGCCTAAGTAATGGACCCTGTCCATGTCGAATGAGAATTTTTCCAAGTTGGCGTAGAGCTTGTGTTGCCGTAGGGTGTGAAGAACTTGCTGAACATGCTACAAGTGTTCGACCCAAGTCTTGCTGTAAATGAGAATGTCATCCAGATACACCACTACAAAAGTATTGGTGAATGGTCACAGGATATCATCCATCATCCTCATGAAAGTGGCTAGAGCATTTGTCAGACCAAAGGGCATGACCAACCATTCAAAAATGCCTTCCTTTGACTTGAAGGTGGTCTTCCATACATCAGTCTATTCTATCAGGACCTGGTAGTAGCCAAACTTCAGATCAATCTTACTGAAGTATTTGTCCCCCATGAGTTGATCAAGGAGGTTGTCGATTCAGGGAATTGGGTACCGGTTTCTGACTGTGATTTTATTCAGAGCCCAATAATCAATGCAAATTCGCCAAGTTCCATATTTCTTCTATACCATCATGATTGGGCTCCTGCAAGGTGATGAGATGGCATGGATGTGCCCCTTGTGGATAAATTATTGGATATGTCATTTGTTCTCCTCATTCTCTAACATAGAGCGACGATAGACTGGCCCATTGGGCAGTGGTGCGCCGGGGGTCAGATTGATGGGGTGCTTGACCTGGCAGTGCAGAGGTACCCGGTAGGTGAGGAGAAGATATCTAAGTATTCTTCCACGACCTTATCTACTTGCTTCTGCTGTGTGGAGAGGTCGGCTGCAGAGACCCTGGATGTGGCTGTGATTTTTCTCTCATTCTAAGAGCGAATCATGAAGAAGGCAAACTTCCCCATCTGAGAGATGACCTTCCTGCATTGCTTAGTAGAGATCAAGGAAATAGCACTAGGTGGGACAGCCTCAGGTATCCTGTACAATTTCCTATTCAAAGTAATAATAACACTATGAGGCCTATACTCGTATACATCATGATGTTTCCATAAATAAGGTTGGCCCAAAATAACATCACAAACTTCGAGAGGAGGAACATCACAGAATACCTCGTCTTTGAAGGGCTTGATGTCATACGACATTCGACACTTTTGGATGACGCGGAGATCGCTTCGTTGGCAGAGCTATCCAATGGTGTATGGTTGTGGGTGCGGAATTGTCGACAGGGCCAACCGATTGACGACCTCTGCTAAGATGAGGTTCTTTTGGCTACCACTATCAACGATGAAGTCTAGTGGGGTGCCTTTTACCGACATCTGTGAATGGAAGAGGCGCTCCCCTTCTTCTGGCTCGTCTGGTTCACCATGCTAGAGCTTGGTGGTATCAACGGTGGCACTGGGTTCCGCGTCAATGATCCATCTTCCCCTTTTTGGTTTTAACTTAGAGTCAGAACCCACATCTGATTCAGAGGCTTTCACTTCATCCACCAACGTCTGCTGTGAGCGATAATCAACAGTGTTATGCCAAGGGCTCTTATGGAAGTCGCCCCACTTCCCGATATCTTTCTTTGTCTTTCCAGCGTCCTTCTTTGCTTGCGGCTTGGACTGTTTTTTCTGATACTGTCCATCTTTGCTCTGTCCTTTCTTCTATGGGTTGGGGCTGCCCTTTCCTGGCTTTTGTTGTGAGGGGTTCCCCGACCCAAATTGTCGCATCTTTTGTTTGAGCTTCTGCTCGATTTTGACGACATATCGGTAGGCTGCGCCCAAGGACGAGATGTCCAAAAATTCCATTTCGGTCTGGATGTATCTATGCAGAGAACCGCGATACTTGAGCACCAGATTTCACTCTAAATCTTTGATACCCAGCTTGGTGAGCAAGGTATGAAAGATATTTGTGAAATCTAGCACTGCTTGGTCTCTTTCTTGCCGCAGTGTGGTCCATTTGGTATACAAGTCGTCATAACTTCTGATAGGGTAGTATTGTTCCTTAATAGCATCCCTAAAGGATTCCTAGGTGGATGTGACTATAAATAATGAGGGTTCCTCTGTTTCCTTTTGCTCATAGAAAGTTTCCCACCAATCTTTGACATGGGGAACAACTTTGAGGAGTGCAAAAGTAATCTTTTCTCTATTCAAAAAGTTATGGACAGAAAAATACCCTTCTAGTAGATTCAACCACTTGTCTACAACATTTGCATCTATCTGACCTTCAAATATAGGAATATCGAAGTTTATTTGTACCTTGAAGGGGGCGATGCCTCCTCTAGAAGAAGATGCGTCACCTGTTGGTATTCACCGAAGGATTTGCGTGAAATTATCCATCATCTCGTTCCTCTGTTGCATGAGGGATTCCTCAATCAACAGTTTGAAAGGATCTCCTGTCCCATCATCTTTATTTTCTCCTTCCATGATAGGTCGCTTGGGTGTGTGATAGCTTTTGTCCTCAAGAGAAACAAGCTCAAGACCTAACTCTTTGTACTCCGACCTCGTTGGGGACATGCATTAAGACGACAAGGAGCAGGCCGCTCTGATACCACTGATCCAGATTTTATGAGTAGAATGAAATGACTACAGATTATTACCAGATGCTTAACACAGAATAATAGATATGCAGTAAAACTGGTTTTCTATTCAATAAGGAAATAAGTTGAAACTGTAAAATGTAGCGAAAAACAAGCTTGCTGGAATGGTGGCAGCTTATCTATGAGAAGAGATGTGATGGTTGCCCTCATTCGTAAGAAGATGATTACAATGAGGCTCTCAAGGCCTTTTTAAAATAAACAGGAGTTTCAAAAACCCTAAACATCCAAAAACCTAACCCTAGGAGATGAAGCGCCAAAAGTCATGTGGGCCCCGTTTGGGTAAGTTAGTACATCAACTTCCCGGGGTCGTAACTTTTTCATACAATCTCCGTTTTAGGCATATAAAAGGCCATTGGAAAGATTTATCCGAGGACTACAACAGTTGCACAAACTTTTGCAATTGCAACATACCCCAAAAAACATCGTTTAGGGCCTCAAAATGGCTTCGGAAGTTCAGGACCCGAAAAACTGCTAAAAATAGTAAATTATCAAAATTGCGTGAAAGTTGTTTTGAGCCAGCTGGAAAAGGTGGGTGGCCACCGATATCCACCTAGATCACTTATCTATTGTGGAAACGCTTCAAAATTAATAAATATCATCAAAGCCTCAAGTATTTTATGGAACAACGCATTTCCTCCCCAGAGAAAAAAAATTGGGTGACTAAGATATTTGGATATGATTATGAGATCATTTACAAGAAAGGAAAAGACAACGTGGTTGCGGATGCACTTTCCCAAAAATATGAAGATGAAGGGTCCCTTTTTTCTCTCTCCTTCATTGTACCAGATTGGCTCCAAGATGTTCACCAGGAATGGCTACACGATCCCAAAAGTTCGCATATGATACAACAATTGCAGTCCAATTATCTAGTTTCCCCAGGTTACTCATGGCTCCATGATGAGTTTCGATACAAAGGTCATTTGTATTTAAGTAAACAATCAAAACTTAAATCCACGGTACTTTCTGAGATTCATGATACACCCAAAGTTGGGCATTTCGGGTTTACCAAAACCTATGGCAGGGTCAAACGTTCTTTTTTCTAGGATGGTATGAAACAGGACGTTTGTAATTTTGTGGCTGAATGTGATGTGTGTCAATGAAACAAGGGAGAAACAGTCAAATATCCTGGCACAGTACAACTGCTTCTGATTCCCCTTGCTATTTGGCAGGAGATCTTTATGGATTTTATTGTAGGCTTACCTAAATCAGGAAATAAATCAGTCATCATGGTGGTAGTTTATCTTCTTTCCAAGTATGCTCATTTATCTTCTCTTCAATATCCATTTATAACATCCACTGTGGCTCAACGTTTCATGGATCAGGTCTTCAAGATTCATGGCATGCCGTATTCTATTGTTTCTAATCACGACCCAACTTTCGCCAACAATTTTTGGAAAGAAACGTTCAAGCTACAAGGCACCCAATTGCATCTCATCAAAGCTTATCATCCCCTGACTGATGGTCAAACTGAAGTTCTCAACAATTGTTTGGAAACATATTTGAGGTGTTTTTCCTCGGAAAATCCAAATCACTGGGCTTAATGGTTACCACTAGCTGAATGGTGGTACAAATTTCATACCATACAGCTACCCACATGACTCCTTTTGAAGCAGTATATGGACAAAATCCACCTTCAGTTCTCTCTTATTTTCCAGGTGTCTCGAAGGTCCAGGAAGTTGACTAAATGCTTATAGTTCAAGAGGCTATTCTTCGTACCCTCAAAGAAAATTTGGTCATGGCCCAAAATCGCAAGAAGAAATAAGCAGATCACGGTCGCTATGAACGCCAATTTGCAGAAGGGGATTAGGTGTTTCTTCAACTGCAACCTTACAAGCAAAATTCCCTCAAGGCTGATCATTATCAGAAAATGGTGCCCAAATTTAATGGTCCTTATACCGTTCTCAAGCATGTGGGACAGGTTTCCTATCAATTAGCTTTGCCCATTCATTCTAAACTACATCTTGTTTTTCATGTTTCCTTCTTAAAGAAGGTGATTGGAACTAAGTTCCAAACTCAAACCAACCTTCCCAAGTTGGACGAAGAAGGCTCCATTTCGCTACAACCACAAGCAATTTTGAACCAACGTGAGCATCACCTGCATCAACGAGCCATCAAGGAAGTGTTAGTCCAGTGGAACGATACAACCCCATCAGATGCCACTTGGGAATCAACTACCATTTTTCAACAATCTCCACATCTCAAGCCTTGAGGAAAAGGCTATTTTTAAGGGGGAGGACATGTTAGGGACCTAACCCATCATGTAGGTAGAATAATATATTCCGATGTAATAAAGGTCAATATTAATAAGGCCTAGCAATAAGAAATAATAAGTCGAATGTAAGAAGACCTAATATAAGCTTTCACTTCAAGAAGGATCTTCCTCTATAGTTTTAAGAGCATTTTGTATTCTAGATCTTCAACTGGGTGCGGAGATCAACCCTGCAACTGGGTGCACAGGGAGGGGAGAAAGAGAGAAAGAGAGAAATATCTGCAACTAAGTGTGCAGATAGAACTGTATGTTTTCATATAATATATCAAGAAACATAGTTTTGTGGACATAGCCCTAGGGAGAGGGTGAACCACGTATATCTTGTTGTTCTTTATGGTTGATGTTGTGTTATTTGCCATCTGATATATTGTTATTGCATCGTTGTGTTAAAAATAAGAGATATAGCTAGCCTCGCAAAGTGAGCATAATAGTGTTAAATAATACCTAGATTGTTTTGCATTGTGTTTTGGAATCATTTTGCATTTCCTCTGGTTGTATACACCTTTGCCCTGCAACCCCCTATTGCTACTTCGGGTGAGACTTCATCTGCTTCAGAGGTGTTTTCGAAAGGGCCAGTAGTTAGGGTTTGTTGGTGCGTTGTTAGAGTTGAACCCTGGTTCTTCTCCTGTGCCAACAAATGGTTCCATTTCCAGGACTAGGATCTTCTTGAGGGAATCTCAAGGTGGTTTCTATCGAATACAGAGATTCATAAGTGGATAGAAGAACACGAAAAGGAATTCGACGGAGCTCATAACAAGAACCCTAAAATTAGTATAAAATATTGGTTGGGAAGGTACATCTTTACCGACATACATGAGATTTTCTTTGGAGGAGTTCATAAGGAGTTATATGAGTGGTTATCCAGATTAGTAGACACTCAGTTTGAGATCATATCTAGACCACCCGTGGTTTGGACAACAATGCTGATTAAGAAATTCAAGAGAGTTGATAACGTTGTGTCTAGAGTAGTGGATCTCTGGTTTGATATCACTATTGGAGAGTACATTACTGCGTTTTCTATTGACGGAGTAGAATCGTATAGTCAAGAAAAGAGGTATTTCTTTAAGGGACCTAGAGGAAATTTTCTACACTTCTTGAAGATAAAGATTAAAATGCTATTGCATGAGAAGAATATCCTGAAGATACAGTAAAGATAATGTTCAATAATTTATACAGCGATAGTGACACAGAGGCTGGACACACGCGTAGTGGGAGATCATTCGGAGAGGTTCCTCTTGCGAACCTGTTTAAGAAAAATTATTGAGACAAAGGATTCTACAGTGGAGAATAAGAAAATCTAACAGACGATGAGTATTCAGAGTCTGCAAGGTCAGAGGAAATAGATACTGAGGAACTTCGTTGAGGAGAAATAGAAACTTCAGGTACTGTGCCTACTATCAAAGTAAGTATTATTACTCCTCCTGTTGTTTTAGCAACATTAAGTATCTAGCGTAACCAATGTAGTCAGAGAAATCAGAGTACTGTTACAAGCAGTTTAGTACATACTCAGTCGAGAAACCAAGGAAGATCTATGGCATATGAAATGAGGTTACCTATTTTTAGAGGAGATGGATTTGAGGATCATGACCAACATTATTTCTTATGCGAAGCTGTATGGAGCATTAAGAAAGTCATCGATGAAGATGCTAAGAGAGCTCAGGTTAGTACTACCTTGAGGGATCATGCACTGACCTGGTATATGAAGTTTTCTTTAGGACCTGGACAACCTAAACCATCAAATGACATTAAGACTTCATTGAGTTTAGAATTCAATAAGCCTAAGTTGAAGTCATGGTGCATTACAGAGTTGAAGGAAATCAAGCAGAAGGTGACTGAACCTGTTTGGGAGTTTGATAAGAGGTTTAAGACTCTGACAGGTCATTTAAGTTTTCAAATTCCAGACGAACAACACAAGGAATGGTTCATCACTTCCCTCCTGCCACATATCAGGGTTCCTCTGATGCAACATAAAGTCACTTCGTAGGTTGAAGCTCTAGAGATTGCCATGAAAATAGAAGCAACCCCCATAGGAGAATCCAGTCCAGGTATGAGCTAGATTTTAAATCAATTAACTAGTTTATCCTTACAGGTGGAATATATGAAGAAAGATAAAGGAAAAGAGAAAAGAGAAGATATTTGGTGTATCAGATGCAAATTAGAGGGCCATGGAAAAGAGCATTGTACCCTATTTAATGAGTACTTGGCTTCTGGAGCACCTAATCCTTTGAAGCAGGATAATGTACCATGATGAAAGCTATGTAGAACTAGACATCACCCTGGTGAATGTTATTATATGCAAAAATATGTCTAGACACCTACCAATCTTTATTGTACATTCTGCAAATTTGTGGAACATGATGAGAAGGATTGTAGGGATTATGTTCTCATTTATGTTCTCATCCATGAAAGATCAAGGGATACATATAGAATTCAAGGAGAAGTACAACAAGAAGGAAACAATGTGTAGTTTGACTCCCCAATAACAGGAAACTTCAATCCTTGTGGTGGATTCAGAGGAAGAAGATGAGGAGGAGGTATGGGCCAAGGTCGAGGTTAGATTATTTGCTATAACTATGGACAACCCAGACATTTGGCAAGGGATTGTAAGAACCCTTGTAGTACTTGCAACTACTGTAATTCATTTGGTCATGTCATCGAACATTGTCTAGTATTGTTAGCCAAACTTCAAGAAAGACGAGGAGGAAACCAGCAAGTCCAACTAATCTCAGTTGAACCTTGTGGTGAGGATGGACCCCATAGTCATTGTTATTAATAGAGGAGGCACTGTTATAGGATAAGATAGGTTGACTCCAGGAAAAACTGCAAAAGGATCATGGATCAGAAGAGCTGTAGAGAAGGAACAATTGTTTGATCCAAGGAGGGAGAGGCATACTTTTTAAGAAGCAAGGAAATAATTTCTAGGAGAACATGATTCTTCATCTAGGGCACAACCAGAAGTAAAGGAATGTGAAATTCCACCAACATTTGATCATTCTGCCCTCACTAGACAAGGAAAAGAGGTAAGAAAGCTCATGGACTTCTTATATACTTGTATGAATTTGATTAAAGATGAGAAAGTTGTGTAGGAGCTTGGGAGAATAGATCCTCTGTTGAGTAGAGTTGTGAATCAATTATCAAGGAAAATAACGACAAGCAAGGAATTTCACCTTAGTGCTCAAATTGGAGACTACAACATGGACTATGTGGTCCTCAACTTGGGATTAGAAGTAAATGTTATGACTAAGCAGACTTGGGCACTAATGGGAAAGCCTAAGTTCGATTTACTCTCCTATTAGACCCAGAATGGATAATCAACAGGTGGTGAATCCCTTTGGAAGACTAGAGCATGTCCCTGTGGACATCGACGGAGTAAGGACATTTGAAGACTTCAAAGTAATTGAGATTGTTGATGATAGTTGTCCTTATCCTGCGCTATTAGGAATTGATTGGGATTTCAACAATTTGACTGTCATTGACCTAAAAAAAAGAAGAATGACATTTTAAGGTGATGGCCTTAAGGTCATTTCACCTCTTGACTTGAAGAAGGTCACAGATACACAGAATCAATAAGAGAAGAAGACCGTGCCTACGAGCTAGAAAACATATACAAACTGACAACACGACAATAGGATTATATTAATCCCATAGCAGATGGAAATCTAAGTTGTCGAAGTGAAAGTGACTATTCATGAGATTAGGAAGCATTGGAAAAATGGCAGAGCAGAATGTACGAAGTCTCTACACAGAGATGCGCCAGATTGACCAAGGCAGTTCGCTGGATTGGCACAAAAGTAAGTAATCTTCCTATGTTTTATGGATTGAATCATTTAGAGACATTTCTAGTTGAATTTGAGAAAATTGTACTAGTACAATAGAAGATGTTGGCACTATATGAATCCTTGAAAGAACACCAGCTAGATGGTGGGGAACACATAATAAAAACATCGTAGAGTGGGTACAATGTCGCACCTTATTGACAACGTGCTTTTTAGAACAAGATGAAGGATGTGAAGTTCGATACAAAGGTCAGAGTTGTACTAAGGACCACATGAAAAGTTGTGAGGAGGCCTGAAGCAACATTCCTAAAGAAAAATGGGTGAATAAGTTCATTAACACATTGGATACTACACCTATCAACTGGTATCTTCAAGTAGAGCTGTGCTTCGTCACTACAGATTGGTATGGTATGATGCAAAATTTTATAGCTACCTTCTTATTTGAGAGTCAGTACCCCACAGTAGATTAGTATTTACAAATTATAAGACAAAAGGTCTTTGAGGAGGCACCTAACCCCCCTCTTGACCAAGAAAAAGATGAATGGACTGCGCCGCTTCAACAATTACAAGATTGCTAAAATATTTATGTTGATGAGGATGATGACCCGAGGGATGTAAAAATTTTAGAAACTGAGGGACAAAGAGACATAGAAGGACCAAGGACTGAATTACCCTTTGTTGGACAACCCATTAAAATTAAGAAGGTTAATATTGGAATAGAGCAAACACCTAAGTTAGAGAATGTTGGAGACTAGTGGGATGATGCTACTGTTAGCAAGATCACATAATTATTGCATGAGTATCAGGACTTGTTTCCAGCCAAGTTAATAGACAAGAAGGGAATTAAAGGGTACATGGGATAAATGAAGATCCATTTGAGAGAAAATGCAAGACCTATCAAGTAGAGACCCTACAGACTGAATCCCAAATACAACCAGAAAGTTAAGATTGAATTGGATAGAATGCTAGAAGCACGAATCATAGAACCAGTTGAAGAATCTGAATGGATCAGCCCTACGGTGGTCCAAGATAAGAAGTCAGGAGAAATCAGAATTTGTGTAGATCTAAGGAAACTGAATGATGCATGCTTACATGACCCCTTTCCTACAACTTTTACTGATGAAGTTCTAGATAATGTAGGAGGACAAGATGTTTACTCATTCAAAGATGGATTTTCAGGCTATCACCAGATCAAAGTTGCTAAGGAAGACCGACATAAGACCACATTTGCAACATAATGGGGTTATTTTCAATACACTGTGGTGCCTTTTGGCTTGAAGAATGCACCAATAATCTTTTCTAGGGTGGTGGTCGAAGCATTTAAGGATTGTTTACACAAGTTCTTGGAAGCATACTTTGATTATTGGACCGTTTTTAGCCTAATGAAAGATCATATTGAATGCTTGAGATTAATGTTAGATAAGTGCAGGTAATGTCAGATTTCCCTGAATCTAAAAAAGTGTATTTTATTTTCACCCTTTGGAGTGATGCTAGGGAATATTGTGTGTAAGAAGGGGTTGTTGGTAGATCCTTCCAAGATTGCTATCATTGTGGATCTACCTCCCCCTACTTCGGTTAGACATCTACGCACTGCATTGGGGCACACTGGATACTATAGAATGTTTATTAAGGGTTATGCACAGATAGCAACACATATGGAGAAGCTATTAAAGAAATATAGTAAGTTCCAATGGATAGAAGAATGCGAGAAGATCTTTGACACACTAAAGCAGAAAATGGTCACTGCGCCTATCTTGGTCTTTCCAGATCTGAGTAAGGAGTTCAATGTTCATGTTTATGCTTCTTCCATTGCATTAGGAGTAGTTTTAGCACATCCAGGAGCAGGAGACATTGACCACCCTATAGACTTTGCTATCAGGAAGATTTCTACAGCTGAAAGGAACTATACTACGGCTGAAAGAGAATGCTTGGCTATGGTATATGCGCTACAAAATTTTAGACACTATCTGATGGGAGGACATTTTAAGATGTTCACTGATCATTCTACATTGAAGTACTTAGTCAACAAGCCAATGTTGTGGGGGAGAATATGCAAATGGATGCTACTATTCCAGGAGTATGATTTTGAGATTGTGGTCAAGCTAGGAAGAATGAATAAAGGACATGATCACTTATCCAGGTTAGAACATGGCGATGAACCTACCAGTCTGGAGGATACACTACCATATGCACATTTGTTGGCCATCAGAAAATTCGATGATCACTTCGCCGAGATAGTTCAGTTTTTGTCCACAGGAATGACACCTCACGAGTATACAGTTATTCATAAGAAATAGTTGGTAGCCCACGCTACTGACTTTCAAATTATAGCTGGACAACTATATAAGATGGGACCATATGAGATCTTGAGGATATGTGTTATGGAGGAAGAAATACCATTGATTCTTGTAGAAGTACATGAAGGCATCATAGTAGGACATTATGCAGGGAAAGAAACAATGAAAAAGGTTCTCAGAGATGGTCTCTGGTGGCCTAATTTACATAAGGAGGCTAAGGAATACTACATAGCCTACAATGTATGTCAAAGAGTAGGGAATCCTTCTATAAGGGATGATATTTCTTTGGCACCATGATTAACATTACAAGCATTCGAGAAATGGGCTATTGACTTTGTGGGACAGATCAACTGACCAGGAAAGTGCACAAGAGATAGATACATTATCACTGCTACAAAGTATTTGACCAGATGGGAAGAAACAAGAGAAGTTAAGGACTGTAGTGCAACCACAACTGCATAGTTCATCTTTGAGGATATTGTAACTAGATTTGGATGCCCAAAGATCCTCATGAGTGATCAAGGAAACACTTCATCAACAAAATCATTGAAGCCTTGACTCTCGAATTCAAGGTTCGCCATCAGAAGAGTACTCCATACCACCCACAGGAGAATGGCATAGTCTAATATTTTAATAAGATCTTAGAGACAACGCTGACTAAGATTTGTAGCATTAATAGATATGATTGGTATCTGAGAATTCCAGCAGTATTATGGCATTAAAGAACTACTTGCAAAAAATTAACTACACAGACTCCCTTTAAGTTGGTATATGGCTTGGAAGTAGTGGTACCTATGGAATACATGGTTCCTAGTTTAAGAATCACAACATTTACAGGTATGGATGACATCGACACTTTTCAAGACAGGCTTGCACAGTTGCTGGAATTGTATGAAGACAGGTTCATTGCAGGATTTCATCAGCAGATACAAAGAGAATGAGAGAAGGATTACCATGATAGGCATATCAAGAATAAAGCATTTAAGCAAGGATATTTGGGATTGTTATATGAAAACAAGTTCATGAAGAAACCAGGGAAGTTCATGACACATTGGATAGGGCCATTCAAAATTGCCTATGTTACAGAAGAAGGAGAGGCGCAGTTGAAGACTCTTAATGGAGATTGGAAGGATGGTTTAGTCAATGGAAGTCGGTTGAAGTTGTATTGTTATAACCAGTTTCCTCAAAAATCTCAGTAAAAGGAAAGAAGGAACGATCTAGGTACCACGTGCAGTTGAAACTATGTACCAGACACAGAAAATATAGTCTACACAAGATGGGGAGGGACAGAGTAGAAAGCACAGGCTGCTCCACGAAGTCTGTAGTCGAAGTGATATAGAAGGCTCAATATTGCAGTGACTCAGGACGAGTCACATGTGAGTGTTGGGGTCTTGTTGTCCCTTATTTATATGTTAAGGAATAAAAAAAATATTAAAGAAGAGGAAAGATGAAGTGTGAACGATGCGGGAAACACACAAACCGAGGAAGGGTCGAACTGGTTAAAGAAGGAGAAAAGAATGAACAAGGTAAAGGAAAAGAAGTCATTGAAAGAGAAGATTGAGGAAGACAAAGCATTGAAGAAGATAGATCGTGGAAAATTTAGAAAGAAGAAGAAGACACCAACTAGTTCTTTGGAGCACCTCGTGGAAAATAAGGGAGAATAAGATGGGAAAGCCCTTAAAATGCGGTTCAAGTGGATCTAGGGTTTTTGATCTAGGTTTTTGACACCTAGGTTTCGCTCTAAGGTTGTCTGAGATCCATGTAATGTATAAATAAATGTCTAGAAGAGTAAGGAGGGTTGGTCTTTGGTATTTTGGTTACTATTATTGTTGAAGAGAGAAATATTGAGAGGGAAGTGTTTCGTTGTAAGAGCATTATGTATTCTGGATCTTCAGTTGGGTGCGAAGATCAATCCTATAGCTTGGTGCGTAGGGAGGGGAGAAAGAGAGTAAGAGAGAAATATCTGCAGCTAAGTGCATAGATAGAACTGTATGTTTTCATCTAATATCAAGAAACCCAGTTCTATGGACCTAGCCCTAGGGAGAGGGTGAACCATGTATATCTTGTTGTTCTTTATGGTTGATGCTGTGTTATTTTCCATATGATATATTGTTATTGCATTGTTGTGTTAAATATAACAGACATAGCTAGCCTCACGAAGTGAACATAATAGTGGTAAAGAATATCTAAATTGTTTTGCGTTGTGTTTTGGAATCATTTTGCATTTCCTTTGGTTGTAGACACCTATGTCTTGCAACCACCTATTGCTACTTCGGGTGAGACTGCAACTGCTTCATAGGTGTTTCCGAAAGGGCCAGTTGTTAGGGTTTGTTGGTGCGTTGTTAGAGTTGAACTGTGGGTCTTCCTCTGTGCCAACACTTGGTGATGGTGTAAGGTCCATAATGGAGTGGAAAAGGCTTCCTATGACTCCCTGTAAGGCGTTCTTTTTGAAAGTGCAACCAAAGTTTTTCTCCCACCTGAAACTGGTGTGGGACCCGATGTTGATCATGGCAATTCCTGTAGCTCGAATTGGACTTCTACAAAATATCGTGAACCTCCTGGAGGATGTGTTGGATCCGCTCAATGAACCAGGTGGCTTTGTTAGCTTAAGTTGGAGCATGCGACTAGTCTTCCTGGGTGGCCGCAAGGGGTAGTGCAACATCCATGGGTGATCTGGATTTATGAGTGGAACAAAATGAAACCACATATTTATAATATTAACACAGAAAAAAAATGAACAATAAAAAAGATACAATAAAACTTGGTTTCTTTAAAATAAGAAATATGTTGAAAACTATAAAATGCAGACTGAAAACAAGCTTGCTAGAATGGTGACAACTTATATCTGAGAAGAGATGTGATGACTACGCTCATTCAAAAGAATATGAGTATAATGAGGCTCTAAAGGTCCTTTTACAATAAACAAGAATTCCAAAACCCTATACATCCAAAAATATAACTCTAGGAGATGAAGCACCAAAAGTCTTGTGGGCCCCGTTGGGGTAAGTTAGTACATCAACTTCCCGGGGTCATAACTTTTTCATACGATCTTTGTTTAGGGAGAACGATAGCTCATTGGAAAGGTATTGATCCGGATTTATGAGTGGAACGAACTAAATAAAATATTGAATACAATAACAAGGAGATATAGAGAAAAAAAATAAATATTCAGTGAACAATAACTTCTATTGAATAAATGAAATAGGATGAAACTGTAAACTACAGAACTGAAAACAACTTGCTCGAATGGTGGTAGCTATCTATAAGAATAGATGTGGTTACTATGCGTATCCTTCTGAGTAGAATAATTACAATGAGGCTCCAGAGGCAATTTTAACATTACTCATGAATACAAAACCCATAGACATCCAAAAATCTAACCCAAGGAGATGAAATGCCAAAATTTATGTGGGCCCCGCTAGGTAAGTTGGTACCTCAACTTCTTGGGGTCGTAAATTTTGCATACGACCTCTATTTTAGGCACGTGATAGCCCATAGGAAATGTATTTTTGAGAAACACACAGTATGTCATCATACTCTGACTCTGCCTACAATTTGAGTGTGGAAATTGAAAACAAAACACTATTTAGGGCCCCAAAATGGCCCTCGAAGTGCAGAAATATGCACTGACATGAAAAATTCCAAAATAAGCTAGTTGGATTAGGTGGGCAGCCACCAATATCCACCTGGAAGATGTGTAGGGATTCAGACAACACTGGAAGTGTAGAACCCACAATTACAAAGAAGTACAAAATAACATGTTGAACTAAAAACTGTTAAGAGGAGCCAGTTGTAACAGTTGGTTGGCCACCAATATCCACCTGGATCAGTACTCCCCCCTTAAGAAGAAATGGTCTTCGTTTCATTGAGTTCCCCCATCAGGTGAGGAAAATTCTACTGAATTTTCCCCTGGGTGAGCCACTTGCCTTGGTGTAGGCGTTGCCCTGCCTTGACAACCCGATAAAGTTGGATCCTCTGCGGGCGAGTGCCCTTGACCTGTGTGTCCATTATCTGATCATTGGATGCATGTTCCATGCAGTCGAGGTTGAGCTATGTTGGTGTTATCTATTTTGTGATCTATGAGGTGTCCAATAATGGTGGAAAATTAGGCCGAAGGAGGTCCACATCGAATACTAGGTGCATTCCAGCGAAGGGTGGAGTGTCGATCTCAAAATCATTGCTACACACATGCTTGGTGATAGTGTAAAGCCCATAGTGAAGTGGGTGGAGCTTCCGATGGGGCCCTGTAAGGCACTTTTTCTGCAAATGTGACCTCGTCTCCCACATGAAACTGGTGTGGTACCCTGTGTTGATCGTGGCATTGCTTGTACTTAGCATTGGCTTTCTGCAAAATCTCATGAACCTGTTCGCAGATGTGATGAATCCTTTCAATGAATCGGGTGGCTTTGTTAGCCCGAGAATGAACATGGGAAGATTTTTCCTGTGTGGTTGCAAGAGGTAGTGCAACATCGATGGGACCCAAGGGTTGGAATCCTAGACCCACCTGAAATGGGCTATGATCGCTGGAGCTATGCAGATCCCTGTTGTAGTTGTTCTGAACATAAGGAAGACTCTCATCCCATGTACGTGTTGGACACACCTACCACACTTAGAGGGGGGGGGGGTGAATGAGTGTGGGGCTCTTTTTCCCAAAACTTCCCTCTTGCATTTCGGCCTTCTTTTCTTCATTTTCCTCAGAATTTCGGCTAAGATATCATTGGTAAACCTCAGACACATATAGATATTCAATATGCTCAAGTGTGATTCAAATGAGAGAGCCTTGCCTCTTATTTATACTCTCCAAGTAGCTTCCTTAAAAACATCTTCTAGGTCACTTGGCCCCACTTTCCTTATTTTAGGGTTGGGTCCACTTCTAATTCTCCATTAAAATTATTATTGAAATAATATTTACCCATTTCTAGGTCACTTGACCTATTTTCCTTATTTTTAGGGCTAACCATTTTCCATAAATATTCCTTCTTGATTTTGTCACCTTACTTTATCATTTCTTGATTTTGTC
>ML787951.1:332291-371269 GCA_009831015.1 Picea engelmannii | reverse complement strand
ATGGCCTAAAGCCGACATAAATAAAATAACATTACTAATCTAAATCACAACTAATGGCCTAAATCCGACATAAATAAAATAACATTACTAATCTAATATGCCCCAATTAAGTGGTAATGAGCCAATATTAGGGCTTAACACAGATGGTGTATGGAACATAAGCTATTATTCCAACTCAATTGGGCTTACCAGTCTTAAATTTTTTTCAAGAAGAGTTAGAAGAACCCAATGATGTCCAAAGGAGAATTTTTCAGATGATTGAGGTTCAGTAGGCCAGAGAGAAGATGAATCAGAAAGTTGCTACTCACCAGAGAAAAGTCAAAGCCACATTTGATAAAGGAACTAAGAAATATTTTTTTAGTGAAGGAGATTTGGTATTAAGGTGGGATGCTAGGAGAGAGGATAAATAAAAACATGGTAAGTTTGATAACTTATGGTATGGTCCTTTCAGAATAGCCAAGGTGATGGGTAATAATACTTTTCTCCTACATAATCTAGATGACACAGAAACTTTTGGGGGCCTAGTGAATGGGAGGTTTCTGGAACTTAAATATTCACCAATGGTTTAGGCCTGTACAATAGGTTTTTCTTTCAATAAAGACTCCATATACCCAATGGACTTGTTTTTATATAGTTTTGTTGCAAATAAAGGATGACAGAGCAGGTAAATCAATTAATCAGAAGTAAGGTAAAGGCATTGGTCTGCAATTATTGGAGTTTTATCATAAAAAATTCACCCCCAGAAGGAGCCAATGTTAGTCTCTAACTTTGTTCTTGATTTATTGAGATTCTCTAATCCTAAATCCTCCCATCTTATACCTCATTGCTTGATTTTTAGACTTTATCCTTGGTTTGAGATTGTTATGTTTTTCATTGTTTTCATTTTGAAATAATTTTCTTAATTTTTGAAGGTTTAGGACATGGATTAATGAGATTTGTCAAATCATTTGCTTATTTGAATTTAGAAAATTCAAATTATTGCCAAGTCATGAATGGTGCTATAGGAATAACGCTATTCTTGCAACGCTAAGGTAATTATGTTTTAACATGCGCAAACCATCCAAATCTCGTCATGATCACACAAATCATGGATAAAGGACCTGCATGTGCTCCATGATCTGGCTTGAATCGATGATGTAGTTTTAACCATTATATGAATGAGATCACGTTGTACCTGCATCAAATCAGTCCTTTTTCTCGATATTATTAAATGATGTCATCATCTGTTATTCTAATTTGTTGGATGATGTGTGTAGATATCTATTTAAGGAAATTTTTATGTAATAACAACTACAGGTTTAAAAAATTCTCATTTTCAAACAACATGGAATTTTACAGGACTGTATTAGTGACATGGCGCCTAAGAAAAGTGGACAAATCGTTAGGTTGGAACCAGAGGGCACTGAACTTATTGAAGCTTACACACATATGGCACATAGGTTTAAGGCCGCTTGCTGGTTCGAGTTTTTCACCAATTTACATGGACATGATGAACATGTGTCCATGATATTCGCACATAACTTCGATGGTTTCAAAGTTGTGATTGGAAAGTTGTTTATGATGGTGACGAAAAACTCCATTGCCAAAGCTTGTAAATTGTTGATTGGGGGAGAATGGTGGTGGAAAAAGGAGCACATGGCCATGAAATTCGTGAACCAATTCCTCTTACCAGATAAACAGAACCTAGATTGGAAGAAAGGAGTTCCCTATAGCTGGATCAGACAGGAGTGTCATATCTCTCTGACATGAATGATTTTAAACATGGAAATTTATTTTAAAATGTAGAAACCTTGGCGAATCTTACTAATCCTTCATATGCCAACTATAAATGATTGGCGATATTTTTGTAAAAATATTAACATTTCTAAGGATTTTATATAGTTTTTATAAAAGTTTGGCTATTTGCAAGGTAAAATAATTTTATCGTATAGAATTTGGGCAAATCATTTTTAAAATAGCGAATCTCATTTTTAGAAAAAACATGGAAATTAGCCCATGAGCGAAATTTAGCCCCTAAAATCATCCCTTCTCTCTGATCATAATTCACAGATATATTACATGCGAGGGTAGGTTCTCGCTGGTTTACATCTACCATATCAGGTTATTAATTCACATCAATGGAGATTACCCCCTAAATTTACCATATTTTCTACCCAAAAGTCTATTGAAGATGTCCAAAAGGGTACAATCGCACCTTGCCACAGCTAAAGGTAGCATGTTCCATCAAGTTTTGATAAAGACACTAGTTGTTTCTACTTTGTGTGAAGTACACAGACCCTAGGATTGGTTAATCCAGTCTTTAAATAATGATCCACAACCAAGCAAACCTAAAAATGATAAAGGGAAAATGCAGCTACACAGAAACAGAGTATCACAATTGATGAATTCCCATTCAAAGAAGAAATATTTGCAACCATGGTGACAAGGAACAACAAAAGAAGCAATAAGACTCAACAAACCCCTATTGATAACCCTGTAGATGAAAGTCAGGAAGAAGCCACCACCAGCAGAGGTAAGAGATCAAAACTTGATGCAAAGATTGAAATTTTTTTTGATGAAGACATAAAAATGAAAGAAGATACAGATGGATATTACAATGTAGGCTAAATTAGACCCACAGTCAGACATAAACAAAAATCAACCAGAAGAAAGGTGGCACAGGCAAAAAACAGGGGAAGAAATCTGCACCTATGTATAAATACCCTAGGAGAAATTCCACTAGGGTTGTCAAAAAATATAGGTTAAAATCTAAAGCTATGTTTGACCAATCTATCAAAAAGGAAAATATTATAGTCATAGAAGACAATTCCGAGGACTCTAAAGAAGGTGTCAAAGAATAGGAAGAAAGACTTACATTACACAGGAAATAAAAAGAAAATAAAAACTTGGGGAAGACAAAAGAAAAAGGCAAACATGTTGCTCAACATTCTATAGGACCTATAACAAGAGAAACCACCAAATTATCAAGATCTGAAGCACTTTTTAAAGGAAAAAATAGAATTTATGAAAAAAAATATTATCATCCTGTAGATTCAAAACATATACCATATATTCCAGAGGCCATGGACTCAGATAGTTCTAATGATGATCATAGCTTAGGACTATCTTCTAAATACCAAATTAAACTGAGAGAACCTAAGGTTTCTATAGACCTAAACAAGCCTTCACTTGCAGAAGAATTTCTAGAATTCAAAGTCAAGGTCAAAAGTGATAAAGAGAATATCAAATAACTCCAAATAATGGCGAAACAGTTAAATAAGGAAAAAGCTCAAGTAGAGAAATGGAGCGCCAAACAACAGGAAAATATACAGGGTTTCAAGAAGAAGAAAAAGGAGCAAAAAACATTGCTCAAAGAGCTACGAGTGTCTAACTTCAAACTGTATTGGCACAAGATTGTTCTCACAACCAAGCTGAAACAGAGGACTACTAAAGACAACGCTATAATTATATCATGATAGCCTTATGAAGGTATTTTTACACAGTTTTAGAAGTTTTAGATATTTACCCAAGGAATAAAAGATGATCTACGTGTTTTTGACTTGTGAAGTTGGATAATTCGAATGTATAACTAAGTCAAAACCAATTCCAAATTTTGTGGGATCTGATATGTTGTTGTAAAATCATTTTGGATTAAGCTGTTGAGCTGATTTCTATTTTGGCAATGTAAATGCTCATTTTGAGATGATTTTCCTAGAAGATAGATACTGATTAGATCTTATTATTAACAAAACACTAGAAAATAGGACCTGTATTCATATTTTGTACAATTTAAGTATACAGATGAAAGATTCTGTGCTGGTCGAAAAGTTGGATATTCAGGGACCTGTTTTGAAAATCCTTGTAAGACATTTTTATTCCATGTGGACACTTAATGGCAAAGTCATTTTGATGGTCAGACTTTATCTTCTTTCATGTTATTTTTCTCTTCTTGCTTGAGATCATTTTTCAAATACAATGCATTGTTTTTCTTGGTGTTAATTGATACAGTGAAGTATTTGTTGTTATTATTATTATCAAGATTTGATTTACAAGCTAATGTTCTTGTTTCTTAATTATATTTTGAGATAATAATTCTATGTGATTTTAACAAATTGAAGACCTCATATTCTATTTCCTTATTTGTCTAATTTATCTATGTGGCTACCCTTTAACCAGTCAGTGGGATATCTCTTGCCCTTATTCTGAAATTCTTGTTTACCTTGAAACCTTGAACCGTTTTTCAACCACCCTTTTAAAAAACCAAATCATAAAACCATTAAAATACCATTGCAATAACCTGATGATTCCATAGATTTCCCTATCATAGTCAAGCACAACGTTACATACTAACAGGGTCCATAACAGAGTGGACGAAGATTCCAATGAGGCCTTGTAAGGATTTATTTCTGCAAGTGAAACCAAACTTTGTCTCCCACCTAAAACTGGGGTGGCACCTGGTGTTTATCATGGTGCTAATTGTACTTGGAATTGAACTTCTGTAAAATATCCTGAACCTGTTGGAGAATGTTATGGATCCGCTCAATGAATCGGGTGGCTTTTTCAACTCCATTTGGAGCATGTGATGAGTCTTCCTAGGTGGCCGCAAGGGGTAGTGCAACATCCATGAGACCCAATGGTTAAAATCCCAACCCCACCTAAAAGGGGCTATGGCTAGTTGAGCTATGTATGGATATATTGTAGTTATTTTGAACATAGGGAATACTCTCATCCCAGGTGCAGGGGTGATTGGAATTTTACATGCACAGGATGTGCACGATCATTGAATTGATGACCTCATTTTGGCCATCCGTCCGGGGTGGAATGAAATGGACTTGGTGATCTTGGTGTCCAAAAGTGACCAAAGTCTCGACCAAAATGTGTTTAGGAATCGATTGTCCCTATTAGCACATAAAATTGTAGGGGGTAAAAAACACTTTGGTTTTGTTTTATTTGAATTCATAGGGTTTTATAAGTCTTAGGTTTTTGGTCTTTTTGTTGTGATAACTCAAATTTTTGGTTTTTATAAGAAAAGTATTATTTCATATTTGGTTTAGAGTCTTTATGCCATGAGACTATTCATCATGATAAGGATAATGCTCTTTATGAGTCACATTCTTGATCCTAAACATCATCACCATGACATGTCGTGTCTCCAAGTTGTACACAAGTTTTCTTTGGGTCACTTTCAAATTGTTTAGACGTCAAGTCAAAAGGAAAGTGTATTTGCTGCCAATTCACCTAAAATTTTGCATCGTACCTTTGACTACCTTATACACTCATATTTCATTATTGAAAATAAGAAACGTATCAAGGGGAATTTAATGGTTTTCATCACCGTCATTTAATTATATTTTCAAGGATTTTGTCACAAAATTTCTAACAATCTCCTTGAAGTGCATTATTTTATTTTGAACATGGCGCTACGAACTAGCGTTGAAGACTGGATGAAGAAGATCATTGGTTTTGGATGAATTTCAAATATATCAACTCAGGTTCATAAGCACTAGGATCAAACCCAGGTGTATAAGGTACTCCTTGATGATCTCCATGTTGTTAAAAGGTTGAAAGAGGAGTTTATGCTACTTAATTTACTGGTGCTGCGAGCTGTTCAAGCTCATTTGCTTCCAACTCTCAAATCCATTTCTATGGCGCTCTAAACTCTGCTCACCAATCTATACCGTTATCTTAACATCATCTTATATTTTACTTTTCAAATAAGCCACCTATCCCACTGATACCTCAACACTATGAATAGTTTTATTTGACTCTGCATCACTAGCATGCGCTGCGAACTAGGCACTACGAATCCTCTATTTCCAGAATTGTTGAAACCCTCATCTTCTGCATCGGTTTGAAACTTAGTCTTAACAAATTGAATGAGACCCCTATCAAACATGAGGAATATGGTTAATCATTTTTAGAACTAATATTAAATTGCATACCTATTGGCATTACAAACTGATATTTATTCTTTTGAAACCCTATTTTAGCAAATAAATCTCACTTGTCTTCATTTCATTACAAATCTCAGCGATTGTTCCTATATTCCTCCCTTTTTGAAATGTTCTCTATCTCATACCATTGATGTGTATAAATATTTGGACAAGGTGAACTCTAGGAAAACAACTCTGTCATCAAACCTTGATTTTTCTGTCTACCTTGTTTTTGAATACCAACTGTCAAAGCAATTTATAGAAAGAGTTCTTCAAGAAGTAATTATGGATAGTCAGCAAAACAAGAAGACTCACAAGGGAGGGGAGATTGTAAGGACTGAAACCTATGATATGTAGCTCATTAAATCTGAACCATTGTTTAGGGAATCATTTTAGAGGGTAGGTTGTCTAAATTTTTGTCAAAAGATGCAGAGAGGACATCCATAAGTGGCCAAAGAGTTTTCACTAAATTTTAATGGGATTAAAACTAAAGTGGGGATGTTAAAATTTGATGTTTCAAAACATTCCATCTCTTTTTAAATGGAAATAATTGACTGTGGAGGAATTTTTTTTACATCCATGAAATTAAACTCTTCATTCTCAAAAGAGTTCCTTAAGCCATAATTTCAAGAAGATAACATGTCTAAGGGAGTACCTAGAGGTCACGTTCTTGAATGTTTTGACAAGATGCTTAGGGTCATCTAGAGATACTTCACATGTTAAGGGAGGTTCAACATGGTATACCAATACCACATTAGATTATTGTTACACTTTAAAGGAAAATAAGTTATGAACCTTCCATTATATATGTTCACGAGTATTGGTAAAATGTCAGATAAAGTCCAGGCTAAGTCAAAGAAGATTGGTACCAGTGTTTTTCACTATGGCCTTATCAAAATGTTAGAAATGGAAGAGTTAAGAAAAAATAACACTGATTGGGAGACTTTCCTAACTTCATCAAACTTTCAGCTGGATATTTCCCCTACACCACGGTCCAAAAGAAAAACTCTTATGTTGAGAGGATTGTGCATTGAGAGGCCAAAAAGAAAAAAAGGGTGACTAGGAGTGATAAAACTATCAAAGCTACTAATGAAGAAAAAATAGGTGGTCTTTCACAACCTCTAGATAGAGAAACTTCACCTATGGCGGATCCTATTCCCATGGATATTCCTTCAAGCAAACCAAGAAGCTTGAAATGAAAAAACTTGATTTCCCCCCTCCCATTGCTACAGACAAGGTTAAACCTAGAAGACCTTTTACTAGAGAACAAGCCAAGAAACATGTCCTTGTGAAGGATGCTACAGTAGAGAATTCATCCCAGCAAAAAGGAAAATATTAGTCTTCTAAGCATCCTATAGAATTTATTGACATCACTACTACTTAGCATGAAAGCAACCCTACCTTCAAAAGTCTCAAGAGGAAGCTCAAGGAAGCAAGATATGAAATTGATAAGTTGAAGAAGGAAGAATTGGGTTCCAGGATGAAGCTTAAGGAGATGTTGGAAATCTACGAAGAGACTATTGATAAGACAAGGTTATTGGGTAAAATATTTGTATGCCTTCATAGGTAGCTCAAGAGTCTCTACAGGTAGAAAAAAACCCATCAAGATGAAATCAGAAGATTGAAGCTAGAGTTACATCCTTTCATAGAAGAACTGGCAAAGAGAAAATTAGACATGCTGGTCAAGGTGGCTACCAGAAGAAGTTACAGAACAAAAAGATAAAGACGTTGATCTTCCAAAAGCAACATTAATTTTGTCAAAGTTTTTGTTATATGCATTTACAACATTTTGGTGATGGTGATGATTTTTGAACTATAACTAGAAGTTTTGGTGTTTTTCCTCACATCATATATCAAGATAATGAAGTTTTGTTGAATATTTGGACTCCCGATATACGTTTTGAGATGTTGAAGATTTGGAAAAAGTGAAATAGGCTGCTACATGAAAGTTTGCAGCACCTGGAATCATTGGCACTGTGAATTGGTTGTTTCAGGATAGTTTGCAGCGTTGCATTGCGAACTCAGTTTTTTTTAATATTTTGGAGGGAAAGGGAGATTCCTGCTGTCAACATAGATTCGTACCAGCACTCAGAGGATAGTTTCACTTTGGGAGGCTACCTGCCTCAAGAATCTGCACTCTTATGGACACATCATCAAGATTTTAAAATCTTTTGTCTATTTTTAGTTGTACACATGTTGCCATGCCTCCCTTAGGCATGGGGATCCTATGAGGAATTTTAGGGGTGAATGGTAAAGATATAATTGATAGTTTTAGCTATTTAAAGGGCATTGTAAGACACAAGAAGGTTTGAATGGTGTGACAAAAAAAGTCTTATTTTCATATTGTCTTTGTAGCAGAGTTTTCTCCTAATGTATGGACCAGATCCAAGATACTTTGAATGGTGGAAATTAGTCTTACTTCTCATTATCTTCTTTTGTTGTCTTACTTTGATACTAGTCTGTGTTGAAATATTCATTTGGATGTTGTTTCTTTATTGCAATATAGGATTTATTGTGATATTGTATGCAAGTTTATCAGTGTTATTTTCTCTTTGATTTTTAGGGGTTCTTATTCAAAGAGTTTTCTTCATATGTGTGTTAGTATTACCTGATGTAAATGATATGCATATTAGACTTTCCTTGTTAAGTGTTCGATCTATCACTTTATCTCTTAAACTTGATTTGAAGCTATTCAAGGCCTTGTTTGTCGATGTGTATTACATGGAATTGTTTGTGATTGACATATTTAATTGAGTTTTCCATCCATTTTCCACCTTTTACAAACATTTATCCTTTACATTATGATGGGTATTAGGCTTACACATACAATAGTCTAGGTGTCCCTTCTAGTGTTAACATTTTTGGTTTCGTTGTTGGGTAGCAAATTGAAGATTTTTCCCTGGGTTGTACAACAAGAAAATATTGATTTTGATGGTGTACAAAAATCAGTAAATAGAAGGCTTCATAGTGCACCTGGTGACTCCAAATTTTAGCTATGGATTCCAAGAGTAGACACATGAGGTCCAATCCACATTCACCTCTAGCTGCACCTGAAATTGATCAAGAAAAGATCTTAAAGAAGGGAAACGTTTTGCAAGGAGATTCCTCTTCCAAATTCTCAGGTACTTCTGGAGACTTACCTAAATCTGATTTCCATATAGTAGTTGTTGTTACTCATGTTTCTCATGTACCTACTGTTGAAACTCCCGTAAAGTCAAAACTAGGGGATTTTCTTATAGAATATTCAACTTCTTCTCCTGAGCTGAAAGAAGAAAGTCTAGAAAATTTTGATTTTCTTGCATCCCCTGAAATTGTAAAGTGGTTTAGGCTTGAAATTTTGGAATATTTTCCTCACTTAGGTTCTCCTTCTCCCCATTCTTTTAAATTTTTTGTAACTAAAGAAGAAGGAACCTTAGTTTCTGTTTAAATTACCCCATCCTCATCCAAGATTCAACCACCTCCTATTAAATCTAAAATCCCCCCACCTTATACTCTTCCTTTTCCAAAATTACCTATTATACAGACTACATATTTACCTTTCAAATCACCTCCTACTTCTCCTAGAATTCAGAATACTCCTTTTCCTAATAAAATGGTAGGGGTTAATCCTCCTCAAAACAAAATGGATTCCATTATGGCTGCTAGGTATGCCCCATTAGTGCTTCCTTAGCCTATGAATTATATTTCAATAATATATTACCTAAATTATATTCCTAAGTTCATGAGAGAAGAAGATATCATTGCAGAAGAGCACCTCGCGACATTTTATAGTTATGCTGATAATTTGAATATTGAGAATGAGGATGTCTGGATGAGGGTTTTTGTGCAAAGTCTTGATGGAGAAGAAATAAAATGGTTTACAACTCTATCCCCAGGATCAATTGCTATAATTGAAGCCCTAGATGATGCATTTTTAAGGCATTGGGGTGACAAAAAATATTTTTTATATTATATCACAGAATCTGGGGCTCTCAAGAGGAAAGAAGGTGAGTCAATGTCATATTTTTCAAAGAGATTTAACAAAATGTATAACAAAGTCCCTATTGATATCAAGTCTACTGAAACTTCCACTAAAATAACCTATGCAAGTGCCTTTGACCCATAATTTTTTCTTTTGTTGAGATAAAGAAGGTCTACCGCATTAGCCCATATGGAAGATGTTGTTCTAGAGGTGGAATCAAACATATTGGAAACATATAAGTTGAGGGGGAATTTTGATAGGGATAGAAGAAAAAAAAAGGAAAAGTATTCATCTTTTGATGCTTCAGGAACTAATCCCCAGGTTGATTAATTGACTAAGTTAGTTAAGTCACTTTCTATGGAAATGGAAAAAATAAAACTTGAAGGGAGACAAGAAAATAGAAACACCCAAGATTTTTGGAAATAGAAACAATTTCAGAAGACAAAATAATACACCTTAAGATCTTTAGAGAGATCATATAAATAGAGAGGATCATAAGGTTCAAATCCTTGTCCAAAATGATTTGGTTGATGATGAAGAAGGAGATAATGAAGAATCATATTAAGAAATTCATTGTCTGGGGGACACATCTGCTTCCCCTCATCTAACCCAATCTTCTTATGAAGAGTCTCTAATGAGAAATCGACTGAATGAGTTAAGTAAAGGAGAGAAAGTGAATGAAACTCAAAACAAGTACAATTTGAGGTCAAAATAAAAAGAGGGAAAGCCTAGTACATCTAATCAGCCTAAAAAATCAGATACTTATACCAAAACAGTTGTTGCACCAAATAAAGGAAATGAGGATCAGAACAATCATCCCATTATTAAAGCTCTGATTCAAGAAACCAAGGAAATTATGAAGTATCGATCTTCTTTTAACTTTGAGAATGAAATCCAGAAAATAAAACTTCTTGTCCCATTTCTAGAGTTGATAAAAAATGAAGATTTCAAGAAGTCCATTTCTAAAATGTTGCAGCCTAAATTTTCTTCCCATTCAACAAATTCAGTTAACTTGCAGGATGAGAAACTTGTAGTTATATTAGGGCCTCTAGTAGAAGACAGAGATGAATCCTCTCCTTCATTTTACACCTCTTTTAATTTACATGATAAAATCTTGCACAATTGCCTTATGGACTCATGTGCATCCCATAACTTAATGCCTAAGTGTTATAACCCTAAAATTCCCTAATCATGCATACATGGCATTGGCCCTCTTACTTGATTAATTTTCCAAATCATTGTTGAGAAGCTCTACTTAAAAACCCAATTTTTAGAGCATGTACGTGCTCTGCACCACTACATCCAATGTACATACACTTTTTTCATGCTAGACAAACTGCGTACATACATTTGCTTCACAATAAACAACCTGCATATACCTCCAAAAGTTACAAAAATTAAAAAGTTGTAAGGAATTAATTGGAATTCACGGGCTATTGGAGGTTTTCCAACCAATTCACTTGTTATAGCCATTCCCCCAACCGAATAACCATCTTTTTGTCATATAAAAGGAGGTGTTGGGGTCTCATTTCACAACTAAGTGTAAGAACAATGAAACTCTGCCCAATTTCACTTCCCTTCCTTGGCTAAGCATTTTCTACCTTTTGTGAGTTACTACCTCAACACTCCCTCTTCAGCCCCTTTTCTTCCATCCAATCCATTCCCTTTCCTTGAGGTGATAAGTAGTTTGCTAGAAGAGGCTTATTGATGGTGCACTTGGAGCATTGTAAAGAAGAGCCCAAACCAGGTTTGCAGAACGGTGGTCGACACAGATTGTAAGTTTCAATCTTTGTTTGATGAATAAAATAATCTCTTTTCACTGTCCCAAATGATGATGTTTTGCATATTTTCTTTGATTTATACATAGAATTTGGTATATAACCCTAATTTATGAATATAAATAGCATTCGTGTAGTCCTTGTTTTCCTAGTTTTGGATGCAGGTCAAACTTGGGAGGAGACTTTCATTCTTTGGAACTACAGATATTGAGGAGATCATCACCAGACATGGGATAAAAGGTACAAATGTAGATCTTCTCTTCTACTGCTTTCTGTTCATTGATTTTGGTATGTTTTGGGTAGAGTGGAAAATAGATTGAATTTTAGACGTTCATTCGCTCCGTATATATATTAAACCATGGTGCAGTTATAGGGGGGAGTTTCTGTCTAACATAACTGGTGACCGTATTAGGGATCTCTCTAGGGTTTTTAGGGAGGTTTTTGGGTTGATTGATTGGTTTTTGTTTTCTTTTCAAGTTTTAGTCAAGTTTATTGGTCTTTTTAGGGTTATTGGTCACCTTAAAGGTGCATACCATCCTTCCCTTCCCTGTAAGTCTGCCTTATCTTTTTATTTTTCAAAAGTCTTAGAGTTGTACATGACATATTTTGGGTATGGCCACATACATACGTGCTCTTCACAGTAAACAACCCATTTACATACGTAGAATGCTGATGCAATAGCCCGTGTCTCTGTTTCATGAAAGTTGTTTTTTATAAAGAGAGAGTTTTTCTCTTTCCTGACAGAAGTTCAAACTTCTCAGGGCTTTCTTGAATCAATCAGAGTCTCTTTCTGTGGCCATAGCTTGGGTATAAGTTCCATTTTTCTTGTTTCCTTAGTCTTCTTTTGTTTTCCCTAAAAGTTTTAGAGCAAGCTATCAAGTTTCAGATCCACCTTTTGATTTCTTGATTGAATCCCTGTGATTTGTAGTGGGCTTAGGGTCTTTATCAGTCTTGTTTTCAATTTTTTCTTTGTCTCTGTTTCTGCTTTGGATAAACAAAAAAAAAAATTTACTTTAGGTTTTTCTTGTTAAAGCAGTTCGAAAAATAAAAAATATTTTTATTTTCTTGCATCTAGTTTGGTAAAGTAGTCAAGGTTGTTATTTGCAAAAAATAAAAAAAGAGTCTTCATTTCCAAGTTATTTTCGATTTCCTGAAATACAAGTAGTTTGTAGTCAAACAAAAGAAAGTTTTAGGATTTCTTCATTTATAAGATCTTGAAATATCAGTTAGAGAAATTGAATTTACAAAGAGTTGTATACAAGTATTGCTTTAATGTTGAAGTATCTTTTGATTTCAAGTTCGTTTAAGTTCTATTCCTTATTTTTCTCTTCATAACACCATCAATTTCATTACCGTACCTTTTGAGTAAATCAAGCCTTAAAAATAACGCCTAATCTAAAATACATTAGAATTTTATGTTTGTAGGGTTCACAGACTAGTTTAGGGTTTTAGGGCCTTGAATTAGGTGTGAAGAGGAAACTCTTCAAGGTCGCTTTAAAAAAAACACTGGTGTCTGAATTAGGGAGTGCTTTAAGTCAAGTGTCATAAGAGTTAGCCGGGACCTCCCTCTAACACATGGGATAAACATGAGTTCACGTGGGGAAAGGAAGAGGATATAACCCCGCCAAAGTTGGACTGAACCTAGTGGGGATTGCATATTGAGGGTATTTATCCAGAACAATACCGATCACATTTTCCTACGAATCTTCGTGGACCTCGAATCTGTTTGAGATCCTTAGTTGTCTTCTAGACCATTTTCTTTCGATACCCTTGAAGGGATTCATACTTGTTATCCTTCTCATTATGATCTGCCTGACTATCGACTGTACCCACCTGGTAATTGAATGAGAGATGGAAACTTAGTTGCCCATATTTTACGGACTTACATAGGTGACTGCAGGGGTATACCACGGTACCTAGGGAAGATGTCAGATCATGCTTCGTAGAGTATACCTGGAGGGTGCTTCGATGTTCAAGTTGCACTTGCTCTAGTTAGTTTCTCTAGTTTTGATTGGCATTACAATACTTCCCACTAGTTAGTCGACTGCTTGATTTATCTTTAGGAAAAAGAATTAGTGTGTGCTTTGTGTTCTACGCTATTCAAGCCTTACTGTGTCTTTTTATCATTTCACAAAGTGGAAGATCAACAGCTCCACTGGTCGCGAAATATTTAGGGCCTGCCATAGGTAAATTTGGATCCGCCTCCGCTACCGTTAAGGTGAAGACTTAAACAAGAAGGGTCATTCGAGGCGACTGGGCCATAAGAAACTATGCCCCATCCTGCTCCGCGAGGAGACTTTACAGATCTGGAGGAATCCACTGTCTCTGACCTTGAAACAGAAGGTTCCAGGCCAACCAATCCTCTGATTACCGACTTGTCAGTGCTGATCTTGATTCAGATTGTCCCTCCCAAGGTGACATATTATGAGCGTCAGCTAGTTCTATGAGTGGCAATGGAAGCGAATGCTTCTACTTCATCTAGAAGTCCTCATACTTCACAAAATGTGAAGCAGAGAATATAGAAAATGGAAAACAGGAAGATGAGCAGAGCGCAATAGCGTTGAGTGTATTATTGAGTATATTAGAAAAGGGAAAAGAGTTGAGATAAATAGGCTCAGGAAAATCAAGAACATCAAGAAACGATTGTATAGCTACCTAGGATAACTGACATTTTACAGTCACACACTGTTTAGGTTACTAATATATTTAACACTCCCTCTTAAACTCAACAGTTACAAAAATCAACACTGATAATGCCCAAGTTATTTCTCTGAAAATCAAAAACGAATTTTCTTAGTGGCTTTATGAAAATATCTGTGAGCGAATCTCGAGAGCCACATAATTGAAGTGTTATGTCTCCATTATTGACTTGCTCACATATGAAGTGAAAACGAGTGTCAATATGCTTTCTTTTCTTGTGAAACACATGATTTTTGGATAGAGCAAGTGTTGAGGTGTTGTCATAGAATATAGGAGTTGGATCCTTTTCTGTATGTGATATATCATTCAATATTCTTCTTAGCCACACAACTTGACAAGAAGCCGAGGTAGCATATACATACTCTGCCTCTACAGAAGACATGGATACAATTGGTTTCTTATTTGATTCCCATGAAATTAGGTTCGTGCCCAGGTGAAAATCATGTCCTGAGGTAATTTTCCTGTCATCTAGGCTTCCTGCAAAATCACTGTCTGTGTAACCAAAGAGCTGATTATCATCAGACAGAGTGTACCATAAGCCAAAATTGAGAGTGCCTGCAACATATCTCAGAATCCTTTTTGCCATCTTCCAGTGAGAATCTTTGGGGGATTCCATGAACTTGGAAACAAGACTAGTTGCATACATAATATCAGGCCTAGTTGCTGTAAGATACAAAAACTGCCTACTAAACTTTTGTACAGGGTAAAATCCACTGTAGGGCCTTCATATTTCTTGCTCAATTTTGTGTCTAGGGGTATAGGAGTTTCTTCTAGATTCCAATATTCCATGCAGAATCTTTTGATGATGTCTTCTGAATAATTTTGCTGACAGACAAAAATGCCTTTGGTTGATTGGTCAACCTCAAGCCCCAAGAAATATTTCATGATGCCAAGATCTTTCATCTCAAACTTAAATTTCATGGAATGTTTAAAAAACTGGTTAACTCAAGATTTCCAGTATATATCATGTCATCAACATATAAACATACAATCATAATTTTACCGTGCTGATCAGTTTTGGTGTAAAGAGTTGGCTCATTTTGGCTTCTGCTGAAACCACTCTTGATAAGGTAAGTGTCAAATATGTTGTACCAAGCTCTTGGAGCTTTCTTTAAGCCATACAAGGCTTTCTTCAACTGATACACTTTGGTTGGTTGCTCTTTGAATTCAAATCCATGTGGCTGGTCCACATAGACCTCTTCTTCTAAGACACCATTTAGGAAAGATGACTTGACATCCATATGGTATACTTTCCATTTGTGTTGAGTTGTTATGGCTAAGAGAGTCCTTACAGTGTCCAACCTTGCTACTGGACAAAAAGTTTCACCATAATCAATACCTGATTGTTGTGAGAATCCTTTGGCAACAAGTCTTACATTGTGTTTTTCAATTTGTCCCTTTTCATTGAGTTTAGTTTTGTAAACCAACTTGATTCCAATACTTTTCTTGTGTCTGGGTAGATCAAAAAGATCCCATGGCTTGTTCTTCTCAATGGAGTCAATCTCTTGGTTCATGGCTTGAACCCAATGTGGCTCCTGAGATGCCTCTTTAAAATATGTGGGTTGACATGAAATTAATGAACAAAGATTGTGCTGATCAATGTCATCCAATTACTGATGGATTTGTCTCAAACTTTGAGTTCTCTGATTTGGAAGTTCAGGGGAAGAGTTTCTGTTGGAAGTTGAGTTATCCTGAGAACTCTCAGATTGTCTTGAGAAATTTCAGATTTTCCTTGTTCCTTCAGCCTTTGAAGAGCAGAATGATTTGTTTGTTGTCCTAAATTCTCTGTGTCTTCAGGATGGGACATCAATGGATCTTGACTGTCCATTGGCTGATTTTCAGACTCGTTCCAGAACTAGTTTTCAAACAATTTAACATCTCTGCTGAGAATTAGTTTCTTTGAGATTGGATTGTAGAGCCTGTAATCTTTTGATGTTTCACTGTAGCCAGTAAAGATGCATTTCTCACTTCTATCATCCAATTTCTTCCTTAATTCGAAAGGTATGTGAGTGTATGCTATGCATCCAAATGTCCTAAGATGAGCAACATTTAGCTTTGTCCCACTCCATGCTTCTTGAGGGACCTTCATCTTTGACTGGTGGTTGGATATCTATTCAGAAGATAAATCGAGAAGGCTACTTCTTAAGGCCAAAATGTATTTGACAAACATTTCTCTTTGAGTAGGCTTCTTTCCATGTTCATTATTGTCTGATTTTTCCTTTCAGCCACTCCATTTTGTTGTGGAGTATACCTGGCTATAGTTTGCATGATGATGCCTTATGATTTGTAGAAATTTGAAAATTATTTGGAGTTTTATTCTCCTCCTCCATCTGACCTGAGAGATTTTACATATTTTCCACTATGTTTTTCAGCTTCAGCTTTGAATTCTTTGAACTTTGCAAAGGTTTCAGACTTGTGTCTGAGAAAATAGATCCAAATTTTTCTGCTAAAGTCATCAATAAACATTAGAAAATAAACTCTACCACCTATTGACTATGTTTGCATTGGTCCACATAGGTCGGTGTGAACCAGCTCTAAGTGTTTTTTGGCTTGAGTGGAGGATTGTGGAAAACTAGTTCTCTTATGTTTTCCAAGAAAGAAAGGCTCACATGGGGGGTTTGGCTCTTTGAATATAGAGAGACATTTAACCATGGAGTGTTTATATAGAATAATTAGACTCTAAAAGGGTAGATTTCTAAATCGTGTATGCCAAACCATAGTTTCATTGGGGGTGGATGCACTTTGTGCATATGATTGGATTAGATTTGCAGTTCTGAGGGTTAGGGGAAACATTCTATTCCTGGTCATGTGGATTTCAGAAATCAATTTCTGTTGGGGGTTTTATCATATATCTTACATGATGCTCCTTCAAAAATTACCTTATATCCATGTTCAATTAGTTGTCCTATACTTAATAGATTATGTGTCAGATCTGAAACATGATAGACATTGGGTATGTCTTTCTTTACATTTTGTTTAGTAAGAATAGGTACAATTCCTCTTCCTTGAACTTTGACTAAAGAATCATTTCCAAGTGTAATATCAGATGAAATTGAAGAATCAACGTGTGAGAGTAAATATTTGTTACCTATCATGTGATTGCTACAACCATTGTCCAGTAACTAGACATCTTTTTGGTTTTCTTCGGTATTGTGGCATGAGAGAAACATACCATTTGAGGTTTCTCCTTCATGATTTGAGACATGTGCTCTACCTGAGAGATGATCTTCTTGATTCTTCCAGCATTCAGATTAATAGTGCCCAAACTTCTTACATTAATAGCATTGTATGCTTGATTTTTCATTTGATCTTCTCCCTCTGCTTCTTTGAGGCTGGAAGTTCTGATTCTGGTTCTGTTATCTGTGACCTTGGAAATTTTGGTTCTGGTTATGTTGTCTGTGACCTTCACTTGAGTAATGGTTACTTGGAATTATCCCTCTTTCTCGATGACCTCTGCCTCTTCCTCTGCCTCTCCCTCTGTTGAAGGAGAATTGATTCTTGAAGGCATTGGTTGTTGAATCATCTTTGAGATGTAGTCTGGTATCATGTGTCAATAGAGAGCCCATTAATTCATTTGTTGAAAAATTTGACAGATCCTTGGAGTCAAGGATAGTTGTAACAACCATTTCAAATTTCTTTGGTAAACTTTTGAGGAATTTCTCAAAAATTGGTTGATCAGGGATGGCTTCACCAGTCAATCTGATCCGGTTTAGAATTCCCATGACTTTTGTCATAAATTGATCAATGATTTCATACTCTGTCATTTTTAAAGTCTCAAAATGCGTCCTCAAGGTCTGTTGTTTGACTATTTTGACTATGTCATTGCGTTGGTAAGGTGATTTAAGGATGTTCCAGGCCTGTTTTGAAGTAACAATGCATGTGATTTTTGAGAAAATTGAGTCATCCACTGAATTTTGAATCCATATTTTGGCTTTATTTTCTCTATTTCTCTGTGTTGCCTGAGAAGTTATTTGTTGATTGATCATGGCAACAAGGTTTGTTGGATCTCATTCCATGTATCCAAGATCCACTGGATCCCAACACTCTTGTTATTGCAAGAAGGATATCATTCGAAGAGACCAAGACTCATAATTCTTTCCAATAATAATCGGTCCTTGTGTTGGTGCTAAATTGCTCGAGGTGGCCATCTTTGGAAAAAAAATTAAACAACAAAAAAATGTTTAAATATTTGCACTTATTTTCTGCATGTAAAACTAGGTCTGCAAAGTTATCTCAGTGACTTCGGACAAAAAACCGTGGGGTAGAACACTTCTTTAGTTTTGATCTAGATGGATTTGAATATCCGAGCATGAGATGTATAGATTAAAATATCTGAGATCTATTCTTTAGCAACTGTATCCCCTCTAATGGTGGAATTGGGCTTTCTGAGTTTACTCGAGAGTCAAAACAAAAATTTAAGTTTAGCTTCTCATGCGACCTTGGGGTGAAAACTAGGTGCTCTGGGGCTTCAGGTGTTTCGGTGCTGAAGGTCTCAATTCCTTTGAATAGACGAATGGCCGAATAATGGTATTATTCCAAAGATTAATGATCCTCGTTGAGTTGAGATCAATGATCCTCAATTACTTTTGGGCTTCAGGTAATATTCCTTTCTAGCCTGTTGCAAGGATCAACGATCCTCGTTGATTTGAGATCAACGGTCCATAAATACTTCGGGACTCTAGGAGATATTCCTTTCTTACCTCACAATATTCCGAGCTCGCGAATTGCCGAACAGGGGGAAGAGATCGACGATCTCAATTACCCGTGGAGATCTACGACTTAGATTTATTTCGTGGGTTCGGGGATATTTCACTTCTTTTAATCTCAAAACTCGCAAAGTGTTGAGGCAACGAACTATCCATAGAGGTTTAGATCCAACGATTCTTAGGCCTCTGCAACAAATGACTAATGTCTTCTTTGGAACTCTGACACTCGGGAGTTTCCGACTGCTAAGACGCGCTGACCTTCAGAGTGCGAATCTCCGAACTATGAGATATGGCGTTGCATGTCCTCATTGATGGACGGTCCAGATGAACTCCAAGCTTCGGGCCTTCTAGAGTTTTGGCTTCTCGTATCCGTATTTATTCTGAATTTCTCTAGATCTGAAGTGTGGGATCGCATGACGTGTGTCCCTTCTAGCTTCAACAGACCAGATATGCTTCACACCTTGTGCCTTCATATCTTTGATCACCTTCTTTTGTTGTTTCTCCCGAACAAAAAACTAGCAAAGCACTGATCACCTGATGCATGTCTCCTTCTTGGATCGATGGACATGATTTGTTTCAAACTTCAGAACTTCGGAATAGTTTGTCTCCTTTGCAACCTTTTCCCGAAATTGCTGAATATGGGAAGTTTCGAAGAACTTCAGTGGTTAAATCTTGCGCACCTTTTCTTAATCTGAGGAATGTTGTTGCTCTCACCTTGATCTGACGACTGAAACATGTTCACATTTTCTGTGTGCTCCTCGTCCTTTACGAGCTTCATTAATGTCTCAAATCAGTTCACAGGGCCAATCTTATGGTTTCTTTAGCTTATCCATTGTTGCTTCTGCAGAATTTTCTTCTGAAGGAAGAATTTCACAAATTCTTTGGAATGAAAAAGAATTTCATGAATTATTTAAATACTCATGAGTCTTTAAGCACTACGTCCTTCTACAACTTTGCTTCCTCACTCTTTTCTATCTCCAATGATCTTTTAAGCGTATTATGGACTGCGTATTGTTCTCCAATCTTTGTGAAGAATCTTGTGTCCGTGCTCTCATAGACAGTCTAAGCTCTGTGCTTCATAGGATCGGGCTACTCTATAGACTATGTGAAGAGGCTTATGTCTGAAGCTCTGATACCATGACAAAATGTGAAGCAGAGAATATAGAAAATGGAAAACAAGAAGATGAGCAGAGCATAATAGCGTTGAGTGTATTATTGAGTATATCAAAAAAGGGAAAAGAGTTGAGCTAAATAGGCTCAAGAAAATCCAGAACATCAAGAAACGATTGTACAGCTGGCCAAGACAGCTGGTAGTGTACAATCACACACTATTGAGGTTACTGATATATTTAAAAATACTCTTGTTACGACTACTACTGTAGGGGGAATCCTACCTCCTCTCCCACCTTCACTAGTCAGGACTACGATTGTCTCAACTCCCTCAATTTCAGGTAGCGGTCTGATACCTTTATCGACATCGACCATTGTTCTGTTAACTTAAATTGCGATGGGCCCTCCCTTCTCATATGGGATTCCTGACCTTGATACAAACTGGATACTTACTTATCCTACTTTACAGACCATGGGTCCAGGGACAGGGAGCTCGAAGGCTCCCCTGCAAGGGTAAACCATGAGAACTACTGTCCCTTTTAATGCCATCCCTTACGATGGGGGTCATATACCTCCTCTATCCCCTTCACTTGACAGTTCTTTTCAGCAGTCGATTGGGTCGAATGCTAATTATAGCTTGTTTGGTGGAGGCAGTTTAGGACCTTCATCTTATACAACCTTGGTGGGATCTATGTCATTCTCTTTGTTCAGTGCGTTTGGGAACAATGATTTCTCTTCGGCCGCTTTCTCGACTGGGGAAACCCCAACTTTGGTCAAAAAAACCCGGTGGAAGGTATTTTTCCTTCACTGGGAGTGAATACTGGAGTTTACTCCACACAGGGTCTTTGGAATCCTTGGCATGGATCCGTTCCCTTGAAAGGAATGTCAGTCAAGGGAAATCCCTTCCATACTCAATGGAACCATGGTCAAGGCTCATTACCCATGCCTATCGGATCGACTGGGGGCATCCCCTTCCAAGGTCCTTGGAACACAATGCAGAGAAAAATCCCTACACAAGCTATGTCATCCAATTTTGGGAGTCAACTGATGACACCTCAACAAACACAGTTCCACTATGCTGGTCAAGGCCATGGTCTCTACCAAAACCATGGCTAGCAGTCCAACTTTTCCTGGCAACCTGGTGCCAGTCAAAATCCAGGGCCCTCTTTCCCTGTAAATAATTCACAACTGAAACTACCATTTCTGGAAACTCTACATCTCCCAAAATTGTTGAGATTACTGAATGACCTGATTTGTCATGATCCATGTTGCCCCCCCATGCCAACTAAGTTTCCTTTGGATATTTTGAAATTTGAGGGAAATCCTGGTGAAGATCCAGGTGATCACGTGACGACCTTTCACTTGTGGTTCTCGTCAAACTCGCTGGAGGATGAATCTATCTAGTTGCACCTCTTTCAATGCACTCTTATAGGGGGTGCCACAAAGTGGTATATTGATCTTGATGTCTCGAGGTACTCTTACTTCAACGACTTGGAGATGGTTTTCTTGAACCATTCCCAGTTACCTGTGAGATACGATTCTGACATAGAATTGCTGGACAACATTGCACAAACCAAGACCAACTACATCTCGAATCATATCCAAGAATGGCGGTGTAGAAATATCTTAATTAAGGTTAAGGTTCCTCCTAATTTCTTGCTTGGGTGGTTCTTGAAGTGTTTGGTGCCTTTCATATCCAAGGACATAGCGACTTCCGGGGTGTTTTAAGAAGAGGAGGCGATTATGAGAGCTTAGCAGATTGAACTGATCTACTCTCAATTTGGCATGCTCTACGAGATATTTCCAGATGTGTCATGGTCTACTCTCGATAAGGCCAAGAAAAATTCTAGGCCCCACGTCAATGGAATTGTGGGCTCAACACAAAGAAATTCCATGGACCTCTTGTCGAATCAGTTGCAACAAGTTTCGATAAAATAGACTGTGGCCATCTAGAATTTGAGTTCGGTTGTTCCCCCTACCCAGAAGTTGGATGTACATAGTGTTTATTCAACGAATCCCAAGTCCAAACAGGAGATCGAGGGAAATAAGAAACAACGAAATAAGAAGGGTAAAGGTGATAAAAAGTCTACAAATAATGCTCACGGGGGAAAAATGGAGAAGACAAATTCGAAGTATCTGTGTAATCTCTGCACGGAAGAACACTTGACTCAACTATGCCCTCGACTTGCAGAATCCCATAAGCTATTGGAACAACAACAACCTATTGTGCTGGTGAACCATTTTCCATAAGGGAAAAACATGGCTCAGGCTTTCTCATCCACGAGCGTGACAGGGGGAAATCAAGGACCCCACACGCCTACCAACATCAACCCAACTGTGAATATTTACATGATGAATGGCGAAGCTCATTTAGCGACTAGGGCTCAAGACTACATAATCTTGGACTCTACCGAGAAGGGAAAGGAAGCCAATAACCCATTGACTCCTCTCCAAATTGAGAAGGAGGTGGGAGAAAAAATGACTTGCATCCCTAAAGGTGAGTTTAAGAAGGATTCTCATAATCCAAACACAAGGGCCACACAAAAATACTCTGTTGTATAAGATATGTCACAGAACCCTTGCACGATGTCCACTCTGTAATTCCTCCAGAGTTTCCCCTCGCAAAGAAAAGTTATATTTTCTGCCTTGGGAGTGGCAAATACTTGTAACTTGGGAGTGATCTTTTTCAATCCAACTGACTTAAAGCCTTGTCTTACTCACCATGTTTCATTTCAAATAGTAGTGGCTTACACCATGAAATATTTTGTGCAGAACATTTTCCATACAGTGGTTGGTGAGGGTGCCTCGACTTACATGATGTCATTGGCATGTTGGAAGGCCATTGGCCAAACTGAGTTGTCTCTGTCACCTATGTTGCTTACGACATTTGAATGCCGGTCGTTTAGACCACATAGAATAATTCCTTCCTTCCTTGTGTAGTTGGGAGGTAAAACTGTGTGTGTCAAAGTTGAAGTACTCGATGTGCCTCTCGACTAAAACCTATTGCTAGGAAGGAGTTGGAATTATGAAATGCATGTGGTGGTTGCTACGGTTTTTCAGGTATTATGTTTTTCACATGAGGGTCAGATTGTGACCATCGAACAATTCTCCTTCTCTCATCTCGATCCTTCATCAAGGGCTTCCACAGTCCCAACGATTGATAATCTGCAACCTGGAAATGTCAACATAGGTTTTGGTTTTTTTTCGTCATGGATGGGAACATTTGATTACCCCTTCTTCTAGAAATGTAAGGCTTATATTGATTGGTCCCGATGAGCCGAGGGATGTAATTTTGCAGTTATCATCGTTTAGAACAAGCTACTTTAACAATCCATGGACTTTACCTTCCCCATCAGCCTTGATAGAAGGGATAGGGCATCATGGCATGGCCATGCCCTTATCCGCGATTGAGGTTGTGTACAACATTGTCCAAAAAACTTCATGCAACCCCTATCCGGATCCCTCACAAGAGTTTGATCTAGTTCTCGAGCCTATTTGGGCTCAAGATTCTCTTGCCACTCAAGATCATTTATACTTGGTCTTTCCCTCTGACGAGGTGATTCTTGAGGCAATGACTGGTCCCGATAGACCTTGGGATGATCTACATCATATATCTTACTTCCTTCTCGAGTTAAGGAGAATAGAAGTGGGAGAATTTTTTTTGACCATGAATGGAGATATTCCTTGTCCTATCAATCCTATGGCTACACACATAGTTTATGCCGAGGGTAACATGGAAATCATTAATAAAATGATTCCAATCAATATCTCAAAAACCCCTGGCATTGTGGAGAATGTTTTCATCGGAGCAAATTGCTCCCCCGAAGAGATTCAAACTTACACCGAGTTATTCAAATAATAATGCGACATTTTTTCCTTGTCTTAGGAGGAAATGCTAGGCATCGACCCACAAATTGTCGAGCATGAAATAATGAACTATCCTAATGCCAAACCAGTCGGGAAAAATCTTCGTCTGGTAAATCCTCGAAAAGCAGAAACAATCAAGGTAGAATTAGAAAAACCACTCAAATTTGGTTTTATCTACCTTGTACAATTGACAGAATGGGTGTCAAACCCAGTTCTGGTTAACAAGAAACAGGGAACGATTCATGTTTGTATGAAATTCCGTGATTTGAATAAGGCCTACCTGAAAGAAAATTTCCCTACCCCGTTTATCAATCAGATTGTCTATGAATGTGTGGGCTATGAGGTCTTTTCGTTCATGGATGAGTTTTTGGGATACAATTAGATTCAAATCAAACACGAGGACCAACATAAAACAACTTTTATTTGTCCTTGGGGTACCTATGCTTATCGTAAGATGCCTTTTGGCCTGAAGAATGTTGGATCCACCTTTCAGTGGGCCATGTCATTCACTTTTCATGACCTCAAACACATAGTCCATACATACCTTGATGATATAGCATCACGTTCTCGCAAGAGATATGGTCATCCCGCTCATCTACGACTAATTTTTGAGAGATGTTGCTATTATAGGATTGCTTGAATCCTAACAAGTGCAGTTTTTGCATGACATCATGTCATATTTTAGGTTTTATTGTATCGACAACAAGGATCATGGTCGATTCTCTCAAGGTTGAGGTGATAGTTAAATTGCCTCCTCCGTGCACGATACCCCACCTTTAGAGCTTACAGGGGAAAGTGAATTTTCTTCAGCATTTTGTCGCGAATTAAGCTGAGATCACTAAAGGGTTTATTCATATTTAAAAAAAGGGGTCCCATTCTGTTGGGATGAAGCTTCTCAATGATCCTTTGAATTGTTGAAACATGCCCTGACGTCTTCCCCTATGCTCCAACCTCTTGATTATAAAAGATATTTCTTGTTGTATTTGGTTGCTGCGGAGTCGACCATCGACATGGTATTGGTTCAAGAAGGTGATATGCTCAAAGAGAAAGATATATATTACCTTATCTGAGGCCTGGTTGGACCAGAACTCAACTACTCTCACATTGAGAAACTTTCTTTGGTGGTTTTCCATGCTGTCCAACAGTTCCGTCACTACATTTTTCTTCGCAAGACCACTTTCATCATCATCGTCAACCCTTTCCAATATGTGTTAACATGATGGGTCATTGGAGGAAATATTAGTAGATGGATATTCATGTTACAGGAATTTGACTTGGATTTTGTTTTTGTGAAATCCAAAAAGTCGTTGGTCTTTGCCGAACTCATATCAGAACTTCGGGTCGAGTATAGTGATATCATTCCCAAAGAATCACCTATTAATGGAGATCTTTTTCTAATTTCATCTTCGGACCCCTAGTATGGAAATATACTTTTGTATCTCCATACTTTGAAGTGCCTCTCTTCTAATTCTTGCGATGAGCGTCGATGAATTCGACATCATGAATGGAATTATGTTATCCTCAATGACACGTTGTATCATCGAGGTGTATATTGCATTCTTTGGTGATGCATTACTCACGGAGAAGCATATCTCGTTTTGAACAACTGTCACACTATAGCATGTGGAAATCATTTTTCTGGGTTGAAAACAACCCAAATGATTCTACATGCAAGTTACTTCTAGCCCTCATTAATCAAGGATTGTGTATAGGCGGTCAAGAAGTGCCACCCATGCTAGATCTTTTGTCGGAAGATGTGGGCACATCATGCTCCTATGTTTCTAGTCATTGTTGTTGGTCCTTTAACCAAATTGGGAATTGAATTTACTACTTGTCACTCGGCCTCACCCAAGGGGAAATGTTACATCATCGTAGCAGTAGACTACTTTACAAAGTGGATCGAAGTTATGCCAATGTTCAGAAATGACGGCGAAACTACGACTCTTTTCATATTTAATTAGATAGTAGCAAGGTTCGATATCCTGAAGGATATTGTCATTTACCATGGAAGCCACTTCAAAAACAAAATGATGATTGAATTAATGTCAAATCTTGGGTTCAAATAGGAACATTCATCACCTTATTACCCGCAAGCTAATGGTCAGGTTGAATTTGTGAATAAGTCTCTCAATACTATTCTTCAATGGACGATCAATTCTTCTAATTCAAATTGGCATTTGATGTTATATTCAGTGTTGTGGGCTTATCGAACGTCTGTGAATACTGCCACCGCTTTTTCACCTTTTGAACTCATACTGGTTGGAAGTAGTCTTACCTATTGAGAGTAAGATTCCTTATTTAAAGTTGGAAGTGAAATTATTGCCAGACACTTCATCTCTTGAGGAAATCCTTCTATATCTCGATCATCTCAATGAGAAGTGTCGTGATGTAGATTTATCCAATGAGTCTCATAAGAAACGAGTCAAGTTTCAGTACGATCGGTCTGTTCATCCTCAGATTTTCTCCCAAGGCGATCTTTTCCTAGTCTATGATCAAGACAAATATCCCCTGGGGGCACGCAAGGTCAAACCCATGTGGTTCATACTATTCATATGTTACCTATCTCTCCTCGCTCCTCGTCGGGAGGCACATACATGTCCAGGTCTCTGGTGAAGTTGATCTCTGCATATGGGTAGTCCTCAATCACTGGGATCTGACGTGCCCACCAGTCAATAAAATTGTCATCAAAGGCCTCTATGGTCCTCCCTCCACCCTTTCAAGGCAACAATGTTGCCCACCTGCTCACTACTAGGAAGGAGGCTATATTCCCCCATATTGTCTCTCTAGGAATGAGACTGGGTACCGTCTCAAAGAAAAAGGAGCACAATATAGTACCAAACCCAAAGTTCTTTTTTGTACATTGCCGACACTCTATAAGTTGTCTCTTTATGCATACGAGCATGGTAGTACTCCAGTAAAAAATGGTGGCCTCCAAACACTAAATGGAACAATGCATAGGTGCTCGAGAGGCCCGGTGAAGGGATGCGGATCTAGTAATCCGCCTGATCAAAAGTAACATCACAGACAATGATAGGTTGGTGATCTTGTGGATTGGAACTTGAGAACATACCTTCTTAGTTCTGGCCTCACAATACATTCAAATGTAGTCCTCGATGTTGAAATTCCTTGGAGGAAATGTCCTCAAGTTAATTGGTTCCCCTCTTCTCGAGAGGCCAGTCAAGAAGTAAATATCCTCTGTGGTTGGGGTCAGTGATTGACCCTCTAACATAAAATTCTCAACATTAAGATGCCAATAATCCACAAGAGCATTGAGTAGCCTCGGTTGTTCCCTCATAAATGGAAACCGAAAGAAATTTCATAACCTGCACTGTTTTAGTGCAACAATGGCTACAAGGTCCTCCTCAACCAAGACGTCGAGCTCCTCATGTTATCTCTCTCCAGTGAAAATACATACCATTACATGGAAAAATAGAGAGGATTTAGTGCTTGCTTTTTATTTTTTCAAATTTCTAGAGGGTGTACGTGGGTTGTTTAGTCTTCTACCCAAGTACATACACAGGCTGGCCTTGGACAACCCGTGTACACGCATGGCCACTCTTTTTACAAGAGCTCCCCCCCTCCAAAAATAAAATTAAAGATAAAAGAAGGAATTGAATTGCAAGTGTATGTGTCTTGTACTTACTTGTTCCAAACAAAAGGTCGTTTTGTCCACTAAATCTCCCGGAATCCACTCTTTTAGAAAAAGGGTATTTTCACCTTTTGGTTGATTTTCAAATTGCAATGGTAAAAATGAGTTGTCCACTTCTATTTATAGACTTTTTTGATCATTTTCCCCCTTTTTGACCCCCTTTGTCTTTTTTTTTTTCTGGCTTGGTGATCATTCATTTTCACTTCTAAGTTTTCTATTGGTCATTCTAGTACTCTTTTCCTTTCAGTTTGGTGATATTTTTGGATGAGTCACATTTTTTGGTATCCTTTGGTAAAAGTAATTTTTTCATATAACTTAGGATTTCATTCTGAATTTCTACATCTTGTTGTATTTTCTGCTTTTCCATAAGATCGAACCCACCAAAGTACAACACGGAACCTGCATTGTTTCTTTAGAAGTGTCCGTAATTAGGTGGTAGAGCCTACCTTTACATGGATGCCCTAGTTATATCCTTGTTGCATTTTTGGCATCCATGCTGTCAGCTATGAATATAGGCTTGGGAGTCCTTGATTAGTCTTTTCATGATTATGTAATGAAGCCTCATTCTTTTTTTCTTCATCATCCTAGGCCTTACCCTCGGGACTCCCTGATGAGCATGTTTTGTTGTCTTTCAAGCTCTCTTTGAAATTTGAAAGAAACATCCAACGATACTGTATTTATTCTTTTCGATATTGTCTGGATTAACTGAGAAAAGTATCCCCTTTGAGTCTTCTTTAAGGTCTTTTCAGACTCTCTAAAAATGAAAAGATTGTCGAGCGATCTTGTTTCTCTTCACGCTCTCCAAACTCAAATTTGAAGGCACACCTGTCTAGCGGTAGTTTACCCCTTTTTCGGTCCGGATGGCTAATTTTACAAATAAAGGTATGCTCTAGGAACTTCGGTTCGCTATAAGAGTATTCTCAGGTGTAAGTTTAACCATTTTTCAGGCTCGAGGGACTAAATATTCGAAAAGGGAACATTGTCCTTGATTTTAGTTTATCACCTTTTTCGGGCCTTGGAGATTACTTACGAAAAATGAACCCCCTAGGAGTCCATAGTTAAGCTCTTTTTAGACTCCCTAAAATTGAAAAGATTATCGAGTGACCTTGTTCCTTCACACTAGTTAAATTGGTCCAGAAGAACATCTATTGGCATGAGTTTAACCCTTTTTCCAGCCAATAGATTATAGCGGAAAAACGTATGCCTTGGGAGATTCGTCTCGATGGGAGAGTTCTCCTTGGTTACTTTTATACATTTTTGGGCTAAGGACACTAAACTCAGAAAAATATTGTGAGTCCATAGTTAAGCTCTTTTCAGACTCCTTAAAATTGAAAAGATTACCGAGTGATCTTGTCCTTGTCACACTCGTTAAAATGGTTTTTAATAGACGCATTTTTGGTGCAATTTTAACCCTTTTTCAAACCAACTAGACTACCTCAAAAAAAGGTACTCCTTGGAGTTTTCTTTTGCATTTTTTCAGACTCTCTAAATGTAAAAAAACTATCGATCTTACCTTCTCTAGCCTCGTAAAAAAAATTACATAGAAGGGGTCTTCCTATGTCATGATTAATTGAATTGCGTGTCTCATATTTTCATCTTTGGCCTAATGTCGGCTCCATGCTACTCTCAACTGAACCTTTGAAGCATTCCTTATACTCAAGCCTTGCAACACTTCTTGCCTCTATGACCTGACACCTTGACCCATGGAGGAATTTTCCCCGAGTGTCCTTATCCTACACATGTCTCCTTTCCCTGAGAATTAGTGTGTTCCATGCACTTGGAACCAATTTTCTTGTCACGACACTCGTTCCTCCTTTGTAACGTAGCATTCTTTTATTCTTTTTCAAGATTTTAAAAAATTGAAAAAGACAAAAAAATCAAATATTCCAAAAAGAGGGGACAAGAAATATACATTCTTTTTTTCCACAACAAAGAGAGTCTCCCTTGGACAAAGCACATCCTTTTGTTTGTTTGTCAAGCATTGGGATCTAGTCTAACCTTATGAAGTTTTTCTTGCTACATAGAGTTGTGTCCTCCTTCGTTTGGTTACTCTTCCAAACATATGGAGATTTTGCATTGCCTCCTACATCACAAACTTATGTCAATGTCATGTTGCCTAAGTCTTATCATCATTCATGCTTTTGTCCAAGGGAATTTTCACTCAACCTGAGTCAGCCTTTCTACAGTGTCTCTTGACTTCCATGAGTCAGCCATCTCGAGAGTCCAGTCAAGTTCAGATTCGAAATTGACGAAGTTCTTTTCCTGATCATCGAGATCCTCTAGTATTTTCTTGACGGATTGTCGAAGACCTCAGGGTAGTGAGTTATACACTTCCATTGTACTCCTACTTGATCTTTGAATATCTTGAATTTGTTGCTCGAGCTATGAAGACCTCATCTCCAGCCATAGGCATCACTAGCTTCTTGAAGATACATACTGCTTGTACATCTTCGACTGATTTTGAGATGTAGATCGGATATGTATTGATTACAGCTACACTTTATATAGTTAGATGGAATGGATCTACAGTGTATTTGATTGGAATCCATGATTCAGTTTATCCTGAGCATGGTATGCCTGCCTCAGAGAGACAATTGTTGTTTTGCAGATGGCACCTCACAAACTCTGGTCCTGGGCTCACTCTATTTTGTGCATTGGTGAAGATGTTGTAATGTATTTTGGAAATCTGTTTCTCTTTTGACCTCACACATTAGGGGGCATTTGTTAGAGCCGTAAAATTCCCTAATCATGCATACATGGCATTGGCCCTCTTACTTTCTTAATTTTCCAAATCACTGTCGAGAAGATTTACTTAAAAAACCAATTTTTAGAGCATGTACGTGCCTTGAACCACTGCATCCCGCGTAAATACACTTGTTGCATGCTATAAAACCTGCATACATATTCTTGCTACACAATACATAACCTACATATACCTCCAAAAGTTGTAAAAATTGAAAATTTGTAAGGAATTCAGTGGAATTCATGGGCAATCGGAGGTTTTCCAACCAATTCACCTACTATAGCATGTCCCCCAACCGAATAACCATCCTTTTGTCATATAAAAGGAGGTGTTGGGGTATCATTTCACAGCTAAGCATAAGAACAGTGAAACACTACCCAAATTCACTTCCCTTCCTTGCCCAAGCATTTGCTACCTTTTGTGAGTTACTGCCTCATCACTCCCTCTTCATCCCCTTTTCTTCCATCCAATCCATTCCCTTTCCTTGAGGTGATAAGTAGATTGTGAGAAGAGGCTTATTGAAGGTGCACTTAGAGCATTGTAAAGAGGAGACCGGACCAGGTTCGCGGAATGGTGGCTGACACATATTGTAAGTTTCATTATTTTTTTGATGAATAAAATATTCTCTTTTCCCTTTCTGAAATGATGATTTTTTGTGTATTTTATTTGATTTATACATAACATTTGATATCTAACCCTAATTTATGAATAGAAATAGCATGCTCGTAGTCCTTGTTTTCCTATTTTTACATGCAGGTCATCCTTGGGAGGAGACTTGCAGTCTTTGGAACTATAGATCTTGAGGAGATCATCACCAGATGTGGGATAAAAGGTACAATTACTGATCTTCTCTTCTATTGCATTATGTTCATTGTTTTTGGTATGTTTGGGGTAGAGTATAAATAATATTGACTTTTAGAGGGTCATTTTCTCTATCTATATATTAAACCTTGTTGTAGTTATAGAGGGGATTTCCCGCTAGCACTAAGTCTATCATGGATGAATTGGGTCTATAAATTACTAAATCATATCATGATTTGTATTCCTTTGACTCAAGAAAAGTAAAATTCCTTGGGGTGATTAAAGATATGGTTGTTACTCTCTTTCAAATACCTATGAAGAGTATAGTCATGGATATTGTAGTTTCATATGTTCCCCCCAAGTTTGGGATGTTCTTGTCTAGATCATGGATCAAAAGGTTAGGAGGGACATTGAAAATGGATCTCTCTTATGCTACTATACTAGTCTTTTGGGGTGAACATAGAAGGTTGTATAGAGAAGCACAACTTGCATATATTATTAGTGATGAATTCAATCCAACAAACCATCCTATCTATGATGTTGACACTGATTTGGGATCTAGAATTTTGCATCTTTTCGATCTTCCTCAGTCACCATTGGAAATAAAAAATCAATCACCAACAACATGTGAGACATCTAGACAAGGTGCTCAAAATTGGAAGATGTATTTTGATTGCACATCTTCCAAAGATAGTGTTGGTGTTGGTGTTTTGTTCATTTATCCTTCTCAAGAAGTCATAACCTTGTCCTTAAAATTGGAATTTGAAACCACAAACAACATTGCAAAATATGAGGCCCTAGTTTTGGGGCTTAGAGCTGCAAAGGACTTGAAAATTGAAGAATTATTAGTTTTTGCGTATGCAGAGATGATTGTGCATCGAGTCAGAAATATATATAAATCAAAGAATAAAAGAATGATAACTTATAGGAATGTGGTATGGGAACTTATTGGCAGCTTCTTCCTAGCCTTCAACATATCTTTTGTTCCTAGAGAAGATAATACATTGGTTGATTCCTTAGTTGTTTCTGCTAGTAATTTTAAAATCCCACTGCCTCCCAAACCTAAGTATCATGTTGAGGTAAAATATAGACCTTCTATACATGATAATGCCAAGCATTGGAAGGTTTATTAAGATGATCAATAAATAAATATATTTCTGGAAACAATAGATGGTTTTTCTTCTTTTCATATTGACCAAGATTCAGATAATGATAAAGGACTCCATGATGATAAATTTCTGAACAAAATTGCAGAACATAAAATTATTCAGTTTCCTAGCAATCATATTCCTAAGGGATTAGTTCCCTTGGAGATATTATTTGATAACAATGATGTGGCTATGAAAGTGATAGGTTCAAGTGAAAATGTTGATCTGATAGAGTGTAATCTAGATACTGAAGAGGATCCCAAATATGTCAAACTGTCTAGTAGTTTGTCAAAAAATCAAAGGGCTGAATATATCAAATTGTTGAAAGAATTTGTTGATGTCTTTGCATCGAAGTATGAGGATTTGGAAAATTATGATACAAGAATTATTCAGCATAAAATACCCTTGAAGGATGATACTAAACCTTTTAGACATAAACTAAGGAGGATCAATCCTATGCTATTTCCCATTGTTGGGTGTAGGCCTATTTTGAGGAAATACCTATTTTTGGAAGGTAAAACTTATTTTTGGAGAAGAACAACTGGTCAGAAAAGCAACACGTGTCAGGGAAATCTGGATGAAAAGGAGGAAAGAATGAAGGAGTGAAGGAAGTGAGACCTAACCATGCTAGGGTTAGGGTTTTGATAAGGGAATGTAACGACTTAGGAAATTGTAAAGTAGTATAAATAAGAACCTTGGAGGTTTAGGTTCGGGTTGGTTGGTTGTTGTTTGAAGGTTGTTCCAAGTTAATTCTGAATTGTAAGAAGTTGTTGTGATACAATTTTGTAATATGTTGAGTTTTATAAGGGAAGGTAGTTGGATATCGAGGGTTAGATCACAAGATGAGTAGACTAGTGTGATATAGTCCACCTCACAGAGGTTGAGGAACCTTGTTCATGATTGTATGATTGGAATTATAGTGCGTGCAATGCCATATTTTGCAGTGAACTAAATAAAAGAGTCTAAGAAGCCATATATTTTTGGACATATCCCAGGAGTGGGTGAACCACGGTAAAACCTATGTACTGTGTGATGATTGAATGTTTGTTTACTTTCTATTAATGGATGATCATATTTAATTCTTGTTAATGATTGATTTACACATATGTGGTTAGCTAGATCTAATAGATTGCATGCAAGTTTTTAATAGATGAATGGATATTAATAATAATAGATTGAGTAATTAGTTTAAGGCTTGAGAAAGATCAATTACAATCCCAGATCCCCACTCTTTCCTAGACTGCAAGCTCTTGAGCATTGATATCACCCATAGAACTATCTCGGGTGAGACTGCGTAGTACATTTTGTGTGTTTTGTTTCCTTCTATTTTATGACGAGGGATGATAGTTTTAGAGGGTTTTGTTGGAAACATGTTCAGATATGAACCTGGTTCAGCCAAGAAGTAGTTAGAGAGAGTAATAACCAACAAATGGTTCTGTTTACAGTTGGAAATGCATGGGAATGAGTGAATGGGATCCGTAGAAGAAGCATGTGGAGAATGAAGGTATAAAAAGAAAATGTTCATACTGTGGAATCCAACAAAGGAAGAGATTGAAAGATGGTTGAAAACAAAGGAGATTGAGTTTGCACAGAAGGAAAACAAAAACCGTAAGATAACACCGCTCAAATATATGGACAAGTATGTGTTTAGCGACCTACATGAGGTATTTTTTTGTGATTTCCCGCATGTGTTGAATGAGTGGTTCTGAATATTAAAAGACAACCACCCTATAAATCAAATCAAACATCTCGAGTGGAATCCCGTGGATATCACACAATTACAACTAGTTAACAACAAATTCATGCACGTAGTAGATTTCTAGTTAGACAGTATTGTTGCAAGGTTTATCATAGAATTTGCAGTAGATACTGCAAAGTCTTACAGTGCAGCAGAGCAGGATTTTCTAAATGGAACTAGAGGTAGGTATATTATATCATTGTATACTTCAATCAAGATTTTACTATATAACAATGGTGTGATTACAATGGAATTAGATAAATAAACTTCCCTGCATACATGGGAGAAGGGGGGAGCATTGAAAAGAGGTGGAGAAATGGATGAAGAGATGGATAAGGGAAAGAATAAGGAGGCCATGGACCCAATCATGATGGAGGAATATCAGATAAAGAAGATAATGACAACGGTTGGAAAGACGTGTAGTGGAGTACCCTACCAATATAAGATGAATAATAAGAAGAGATCCATAACTGATAGAGAGGGCTTGGAAAGTGGTGAGGAAGAGGTAGAGGATATCCGAGATGTGGAGTATATTGAGGAAATTCTACACACAACATATGAAAGGAATAAAACTGGTGCAAGGGCAGGAATAAAAGGAAAAATTCCCATTCATGTCAGTGTTAGTGTGGAACCCATAACCCCATGTGTGACTAATACACTAGAAATAACACCACCATTTAGACAACTGAATTTTAGTGGAAGAAAGATAGCAGGAGGTACATCCAAACAAGGAGCAACAACTGGAGGAGCTAGTTCAAGTAGTAGTATTCAAATATCTACAGTACGTGGAGGTAGTAGTTCATCACAATTCAAGATGGAAGGACATGATCCCACCATTAGGTTACCATAATTTTGGGGAGAGTCATATGAGTACCCTGAAAATAAGTTTTTCATCTGTGAGAAGATTTGGGAAGTAAAGAATATCACAGACGAGGATACAAAACTTGCTCAGTTCACTATCATGCTGAGAGACCGCACACTAGCTTGGTACATGAGTCTAGCTGTAAAACATACACTAGGAACAACAAGGACTATTTCATATGTCAAGAATCTATTGATAAATGAATTTTAGAATCCTAGTTCAGAGGATCAGTACATGAATGAGATGATTGAAATGAGACAGAAACCGGGTGAGTCTATTTGGGAGATTGATCAGAGGTTTAAGCATCTTAAAGGTAATTTGAAGTATGTCATGAATGACATGAAACATAGGCATCTCTTTGTGAATTCATTGCTACCACATTTGAAATACCCATTGAGACAACACAAGTTTCAAACTTAGGGAGAGGCTTTACAGGCACCCTTACAGCTGGAAGAGAACCAGTATCAGAAGACATATACAACAATAAGGGAAATGAAGGAGGATCTGAAGAACCTCACATTTCAACTGAACTAGAATAAGGTAAAATAAAAAATAGAAGTTTTTTGGTGTACCACATGTAGGACAGAAGGACACCACAAGAATGAATGGAAAAATTTCGCGCAGTACATATAAACAGGAGTACCAAACCCTTTGATAATAGGAGGACCATGGTACGATATCTGTAAGACACATGGGCATGATCCATATCATTTTCCAATGATGCATAAATACCAGACAATACCCAAGATCGCATACTGCAATTTTTGCAAGTCAGTGGGCCATGATGATAAAGATTGTAGGACGATGGAGTTGATGAGGGAAGTAACGTCATATACCTATAGGGTACAGGAAGAAATGATGAAAGAGAAAGTTTCACATCATTTTAACCAGGTACCACCTCCATACAACACTGTGCAACCAAAATATAACAATGCACAATCACAGTATATCCCTGTGCAGTATAATGAGGGGCCTTAGTACAACGCACCGCGAGGAGATCGAATTGGCTAAAGAGGTGGAGGACGAGGTAGAAGAGAATTTGGAAGAGGCATAGGTCCAATAGTATCCAACAACTTCCAACATCCAGGAAATTATGCAAGGGAATGTCGACTTCCACCTTCGACATGCATGTATTGTCGTGCAACAGATCATGATACAGAGGATTGTCCAACACTTTTGGGAAAAATTCAAGAAAAGAGAAATCATAATAACGAGAATGTTTAGTGGATATCTGCAGAAGCCAGGAGTGATGGAAGAAATATCAACATAGTCACACAAGGAGGTTCTAAGACATGAGCTGACATAGTAAGATAAGATCCAACACAACACCAATGGGTGAAGAAAAATATTGAAACATGTAAGTAGTTTGATGCACAAAAATAAAAGGAGACATTGAAGGAGGCCAGATAGGATCTCCTAAAACAATATGTTGCATCTACATCAGCTATGAAACATACTCATAATGTAGCAATGTACAATATGCCTTCTTCAATGGAACACATCAATAAAGCACAACCTTTAGGGAAAGTAAGTACCATAAAGACTTTTCTACAATCCTTTGTTAAGCTACTGAATGATCCATCCTCTATTAAGTTTTGAAAAAGATGTTAGAAAGATGTAAAACATAGGTAGAGTGAAAAATACAGCAGAAAAAAGTCAATAACCTCCATACAAGAAGGAGGACAAGAAGGGAATTCAAAATGAATGCTAACATAGGAGATTATAACATGGGGGATATTATACTAGACTTAGGCTCTAAGGTAAATGTGTTACCCAAGAAGACATGGAAATGCATTGGAGAACCCACGATAAGATATTCACCTGTCTAGTTTAAATTAGCAAGTCAACATAGAGTTATACCAATTGGAAGGCTTAAAGGTGTGACAAGATGGAGTGTGCACTAAGGTAGACTTTGAAGTAATAGAAATTGTAGATGGCACAACACCATATCCAACATTTCCTGGACTAGATTGGGAATTTGATAACTAGGCCATAATCAACTTGAAGACAAGGAATATGACGTTTGAATCAGGAGAACACAGAGTCATTGCACCATTAGATCCATAAGAAGGAGAAATGTTTTTAGAACCAACTTGTCTAGAATTGGAGGAAATAAACAAATTGTACAGAACCATTGTGTGCAAAGAAGATTATGTTAACCCAACTACAGATGGGGTAATTAGCTAGAGAAGCATCACATCATGTGATTTTGACTCAGATATAGGTTTGGAGAATTGGCAATAGAGATTTCATGAAGTCTCCACAAGAAGGTGTGCAAGAATAGATCACGTAGTAAGATGGGTTAGCACAGAGATAAGGGAACCTCCCAGTTTTCATGGGGTAAATGATATAGAGGAATTTATAACCAAATATGAAGAGGAAGTATTTGAGACTCAAAGGATATTATCCCTAGAGATCGCATTGAAGGCTGCACCTCCAAGATGGTGGGGTGCGCATAAAGAAACAATTCAGGATTGGTACCAATGTAAACGATTATTGCACATTAGATTCGGCGTAGAACATGGCAGCAATAAAATGAAAAGGTATGATGGGAAAGGAACATCAGTAGAACACTTAGATAAGTGAAGGAAACATTAGAGGATGATACCACCAAAATAATGGCCTCATCACTTCATCCATACATTGGAAGGAATTCCAGAAAAATGGTATGTAGACTAGGAAATTTGTAGAGGTAGTACAAAATGGACAACATTACAACAAAATTTTATAGTAACCTTCTCATTTGAACATGAGAATCCCAACATTGATTTAGCACTAAAATATATAAAAGGGGTGACATGTATTGATGAACGAGAGGTTGAAATCATGACAGAGTATCAAAAACATAACAGACAGACATTTAGGGAACTATTGTCATGCTATCATGTGGAAGAAGAGGCACCGGACAAGGATGACCCACACAACATTCAGATTATAGAAATTGAAGGAGAAAGAGAGGTGGAAGGTCCATATCTGGAGTCAGAAGTATTTGTTGCACCTATCAATGTGAATAAAGTCAACATTGGGACCACCGATAACCCTAAAATGGCAAGTATTGGGGACTATTGGGATGAACAAACAATAGAAAGGATAATATATTTATTGTGAAAATACAATGACATGTTCCCCACAAACTTTACAGAGATGAAAGGAATAGCGGGAGAATTAGAATAGATGAATATACCTCTCAAACCTAAGGAAAGAATTGTCACACAGAGATCTCACAGACTGAACCCAGTGTATAAGCATAAAGTGAAGGCTGAAATTGACAGAATGTTGGAAGATGGTATGATAGAATCAATAGAGGAATCTGAATGGATAAGTCCCATTGTAGTGCAAGGAAATAAGAAAGGGGGGATAAGGATTTATGTATATTTGAGAAAGATGAATGATGCTTTCCTACATGACCCTTTTCCTACCCCTTTCACATATCAAGTCTTAGAGAATGTGGGAGTCCAGGAAGCATATTCATTTATAGATGGATTCACAGGTTACCATCAGATCAAGATAGCTCCATGTTGGCCCTTGACCAAGTTTTGAGGATTCTTGGTCATGTTTGACCTATTTTGGGACTTCAACAGGCTGTCGAAGGTGGAGTGCAGGACAAAGCGGAGATCGCGGGATCTCGATGTTGGAAGATTGATTGTTGTCATTGATGTCAACCCTAGTCATGGTTTTGGACCGCAAGATTGATAAAGGTATTTGGACATGAAGGAAAATGCACATGCATATACAACACCCATGAATGTATAGTATACATCATGTTGTTTCCGGTGGTATGTGGCACGTCACATGGATCCTCATGGTTGAGGAGAAATGAATTTTTGAAGATGACAAAGTGAATTGAAAAAGGAAGTACAAGTAGGCCCTGAAAATAATTAAAGAAAATAATTACAAAATAAGAAAGTGTCAGGTCGGCCCTAATGTTAAAAGGAAGTGACATAAATGGTATAAATAAATATCATTATACATTCATTTGATACAAGTCGAATTTCAGAGGGAA
>ML787951.1:265619-328733 GCA_009831015.1 Picea engelmannii | reverse complement strand
GCATGGTGTATTGTGGTGTATTGGTGTAACTCTTATACTATTGTTCATTTCTCATTGGATATAATTGAATGGTTTAAGTATAAGTTGAAAAAGGTTTTTAAATTTTACTTGATACTGATTCACCCCCCTCTCAGTATCAACACTCGACCCCTTTTATGTAACGGGTATGGGAATGTCAGCCCATGGGTTTACCCATGTTTAGGCGTATTTTGTAATGTATAAATAAAAGGCTAGGCAATGTAAGAGGAGGCAATTGCAAGCTGTGCCAAGTGCTAGATTTGGATCTGTGTTATCAAGAGTTGTAAGCACTTTGTGCATACTGTGTGAGAATTGCAGAGCTAAGTGAAAGTCATTGCAGGAAACTGAGAAAGGTTGTGTGCTTAGATCTATCCGGGGAAGGAGGATCTAGCGAGCTTCCCAGATCTCCTGTCCTCTGCAGAGTAGAATTTTCGAGTCTTTGTGCATGTAACTTATTGAAGAAGCTAATAAAGAAGAGAAGATTTGGTGGACATAGCCCTAGGGTGGGGGTGAGCCATGTACATGCTATGTTTCTCTGCTTTGTGCGATGTGTTGATGTGTTTATATGTTAATATGCTTAGTGATTTAATATAGATGAATGATCTATTAATGCTTAGTGCTTAATGGATGGATGTTAGATCCGACTTATATAATTGTTCTTAGTGCTTGAATTTTCAAGATCTAATCTGTTATGTTGTGCTAAGTGCTTCTAGATGCTAGATCTGAATGAATACTGCGATCCTATGAAATTAGGGTTTAACTGCGCTATAACTGAGATTGAATATTGATGAATGTTAACTGTTGAGTGTTAGAATCATAGATCTATGTCCTAGCTAAGGTTGCAGACATCTGAGTCCTGCAACCACCCCTGCCTCTACCTCGGGTGAGACTTCATCTGCCTTGCAGGTGTTGCTGAAAGGGCTGGTAGTTAAGGTTTTGTTGGTGCGCTATTATAGCGTTGAACCCTGGGTCTTCCCCTGTGCCAACAAATGGTTCCATTGCTGGGACTGAAACTGTGATTGCTGGGAATTGAGGAAAAAGAAGCTTTGTGTGAAGATATGACTTGAAATTGTGAAAGCTCTGTGCGTAGATCTGTCACTCTAATGCGCAATATTCTACTCAATCTGTGAATCTTTGTGCTAAGAAAAGAAGCCTGATCTGAAGAAAAGAGGTAAGATCTACAAGCTCTGTGCTCTGATAGAGGTAAGAATAGTAAAAAATATTAGATCTGGAAGCTTTGTGCTCTGCTGAAGATAAGATTAGTGGAAATTTTTGTTTCTAGCTTTGTACTAGCTTGAAAACTAGGGCACTGATAGATGAAAGAAGATTTGGTATGAGTAGATCTGATAAGAATAGTGAAATATATGTTATACCTATGCATAGAGAGAATGTTTGAATTAACAAATGGATGTAGGATCCTAGAAAGATTTTTTTGCAGGTTAGCTACCATGATCCTAGTGCACAGTATAGGAAATGTTAGGGATCATTTAAGAGAAAGAGAGGATTAACCCTTTGTTACAGTTGCATAAAACCGAGACATCTGGCTAAATAATGCCTTGGTAGAAGACCTAGTTTCCTCTGTTGCAAAGCTATGGACCATGAAGTTTTGGATTTCCCTAGAATGATTGCTAAGGTTGAAAAGATGAATATGCGACAAGAGGACCACGAGAAATATCAAACAACTGAGATTATGGAAGAACCCCACAAAGAATTAGAAAAAGTATTGCTACAGATGAAAGAAACCCCGAATGACCACCAACATATCATCTTATCAGATATATTCGAAGAAAAAGAGTGCATTGAATTAAGAATAGGAGATTTCTACATTGACTGTGTTCTGGATGAGGAAACACAGGTGAATATCATGACACAAAGGACTTAGGAAATTCTAGGAAAGCCTGTTATGATTCCTTCATTGGGAGGAATAGGATTATTCAGAGGAAAGATGATAACCCTATGTGGAATACTTACCCAGACATCTATGAATGCTAATGTAACTTCGACAGAGGAAGAATTTGAAGTTGTCAAATTTATTTAAAATAGTGCTCCATTTGCTATGTTACTAGGAAAACCTTGGATTGAAGGAGATCAGGCCAAAAGAAAAGAAGAAGAAATCTTAGAGCAGAAGAAGAAAGAGTTAAAAGATTTCATGACTAGGAGGATCGCACACTTGATTGAATAACAGGAGAACCGAGCAAATAATTTTTAAAGCCAGAGACTTGGATGTCGAAGTAGGAGGAACACTAGAAGACCTACAAAAGAATGAATTACATATTCCAAATATAGATGAAGTATTAACCTTGAAAGAATCTCACCAGGGAAAAGTTACTCTGCCAAAAGAAGATAAGAATCAGAATGGAAAAAGGAATACCGAGATGAAGCTCACTTGAAATAAGGCTAGAAAACTAAGTAAGAAGAGACCTAAGATCGAAAAGTTACAGAAGGTTCCAGAGGGAGCTTCGCAGAAGGAAAATTTTCACAATTGGAACTTTGTCAGGATATCAAAACCGTGTCACATGGAACTTCGCCATGGCGAAGCAATATAGCCATTGGGGACAATATAGCCATTATACCGACGACCCGAACAAGTAGAAAGGAATTTATGATCAGAAATTTTTCCACCAGACCGTTGGGACCACGCCATAACAAACAGAACTGAGTTAATGAAGGCTTCTCACCCGTTGCAAGAGATTTGTTGCCAAGTTATCTATTTATCCCGCCACGCCATGCAATGAGAACACTTTTTCTAACTGTGAATCTGAGCCTGCTGACTAGTTGATTTCTCACAAGTGATCATCGCGCTATCACCATCCATCTTGTTGCATTGAGAAGTTACCCTTCGAACCCAAGATATTCAACCATGAGAGTGCATGTCGGATGAGCTTAGCACTGTAGAGAAAATTGTTGAATAATTTCTCATTGACCTAATGACTGAAAGAGTAATGTCTACAAGTATTCAAGCACCATGGATGAGGAGAGTGCAACCCTCTTCGTCGACTGCTCGCGGAGCTGGATCATCCCGACCATCAGCGAAAAAGAGAACAAAACATAGATATGACATAGCCAATGTGAAGTTGATGTTGTCCATATTTCCTGATTACATCCCGCCTCTGGCTGATGCGGTAAGTCGAGAGAGCGTGCCAATATATTTCGAGTACTCCATGATTACTACGTACCTCCTGAAGGGGATACGCGCAGTTCGCATGCAACAGGACAAGATCACAGCGTTGAAGTTCAATGACTTCAACCTCGAAGATCGCAATAACTATAGCATACTCACCCCATACAAATACCTGACTAGGACAAAGGGGAAGAACTCAAAGATAATCCCCCAACCGTGGATGATGAACCTCACACAGTCCACTCTATTAAATGTCATGAAGATCCCACACTTCAGAAGGCACCAGGAAGTGAACGTCTGTGTCAAGCTATTGCTTTCATGTTACCATGGTGGTTACTTATGGCTAGACCACCATTCGACATTGATCCATAGGATCACGAGATTAAGTATGCAAGGACTTGACCCACAAGAGTTCTATCCAGGAAAAGCCACAGATCGCACGCTAGCATAGAATATCAAGGATACATACGACGATGTTGAAAAGGGAATGCGAGGCTACAATGTATCCTCCATCCAGAATGGTGTAGTGCACCTGGCTTGCCAGCTAATAGCCAGAAAGTTAGTAAGGAAGACTTGACCTATGTAGTTCACAGGCTTTGTCCTTGACCTCACAGGGAAGTGCGTGGAAGGCCTGCAGATGAACTGGGTGAAGTACCTAGTTAATCAGCTGGAGCTATACTACCGCGAAGCAAAGTATCAGGTCTACGATTTTCACTTTAGTTGGCTCCTAATCCTCATCACCTTTGGTGTCTGGGATATGCTGGAAGGTGCAAGCTTCTCGGATATTGAAACGTTTGAACTGCTTGTCGCAAAGTTCACTACCCTTTGGTACTCGAGTGATATGAACAAACAGTGATAGTCGAACGTTGTTTTTCATACATATTACCTTCAGATGAAGAGACCCATCAAAGATGAACCATGCATGACCCCAAACACCCTATAAAGGTTCCTACCCCTGATGAATTTCTGTGCAGATCGACACTTCATCTACATTACAACATGATCCAATGAACATAACGAGCAACTTCAGTTGTACTACAAGATCACAGAAGAAGACCTAGAGGAGATCACTAAGGAATGGTCTGTAGACCTCCTTCTTTCCACAGACCTGACAAATATGTATGACCTTGACAACCCAAAGACCATGCATAAAGAACATGATACACCTGGGCCCAACAGAACGAAGAATACCAAAGAGGTCCAAGAATTAAGCAATGCCTCAAGAAAGACTTCTTCAGTATCACCTGACCGAGGGGATGATGAAGAAGTAGAAGAAATAAATGGAAAAGGAGATAAAAATAAGAAAGGAGAAGTAACACCACCCAGAGATGATTTTAATCCCCTAAATAAGAGGAAGGTTTCTCCCATGAAACCTTCTTCCCCGAAGAAATCGAAAGCCACCGTGACCAAGATGAAGACTGTGCTTACTGCCGATGATTTTGACTTCATCATAGCAGTTGTCAACGATGCTTCGCTGGAAATCATGGAGAAGCAAGAAGCTAAGCAAGAGGAAATGTATGATAGAATTGAGGTCAAACTTCGATGGGTACAATAGGCCCTTCATTCCAGCCGTGCAGTCTCCACTACACCTCTGTCATCAGGAGAACCAGAGTTGGGAGATGAACCAGCCCAACTCCATCGACTAGCTGATGCAGTCGAAGCTCACCTTTGTCATGCTCAAGAAGAAACAAAGCAAGCCACCCAGGCCTTGGAGAAACTTCAAGGCATACTCATAGAACAATGCAGAGTTGCATAGCAGGAGAAGGTTGCTCTCCAGGTAAAGTTTGAAGAATATAAAGTACATATGCAATAAGAAAGAGAATAGTTGCTCGCAGAGAAAATCAAAGTGAAGGAAGAAGTCAACAATGCACTCCGCTCTGTGATAGGCTTAGAGCTACAAGAAGATGACTGAGTTACACATAAAGTAGAGAATATTGTGGAAGCTATCTAGTAGCTGCAACAATGAGTAACAGACTTAGAGCTCCGCACAGTGCGCAACACCCCGCGGGATGTGAGGGACCAAAGAGAAGCAATTGCTCGAAGCACAGTTGAGAGAATAAAATCCCTTACCATGGAATGTAAGAAAATCACTGACCACAGTGCCCATACCTATGAATAACTCACTGAGAACCCATAACTGAAGGCACTGGAGTTGCAGCTCCAAGAGGCGAAGTATCAAGAAGAAACGATACATGCGCAGTTGAAGCCCCTATCAGCTGTGGAAAGAATGAAGCGATCCTAGGAGCAACACACTACCCAACAACAGGTCCACACTATTCAAAGAAAAGTTATGGAAGTAACTCAGAGACTCCAACCTGTACAGGATAAGGATTACCAATTGTTCACAGAGATCGAAGGCCGAGGAGGGGAACTAGAGAAAGTCATCACTGCAGCTGAATAGCGGCTAGAGGGACCTGCCAACAAAGAAGTCATACAAGAGTTCGCTGAACAAGAGGTCATGGCACAATAACAATTCAAAGTAGCTCGATCCAAGCTCAAGGATTTTGAAGAAGAACTAGTCAGATCAGAGTGACTTGGGACGCGTCACTGGTGAGTGTTGGGGGCCTATTGGCCCTTGACCAAGTTTTGAAGATTCTTGGTCATGTTTGACCTATTTTGGGACTTTGATAGGCTGTCAAAGGCAGATCGCAGGACGAAGCGAAGATCGCAGGATCTCGGCCCCTTTTAGGGTCCTTTTTGGGATTTGGGATTATGTAACAGGTATGGGAATGTCGGCCCATGGGTTTACCCACATTTAGGCCTATTTTTTAATGTATAAATAGAAGGCTAGGTAATGTAAGAGGAGGTAGTTGCAAGTTGTGCTACGTGATATAGTTGGATGTGTGTGATCAAGAGTTGTAATCATTTTGTGCATACTGTGTGAGACTTGCAGAGCTAAGTGCAAGTCATTGTAGGAAACTGAGGAAGGTTGTGTGCTTAGATCTACTCAAGAAGGAGGATCTAGTGAGTTGTGCAAATCCCCTGTCCTATGCGGAGTAGGGTTTTTGAGGCTTTATGCATGTAACTGATTGAAGAAGCTAATAAATAAGAGAAGAGTTGGTGGACGTAGCCCCAGGGTGGGGGTGAACCACGTACATGATATGTTTCTCTGCTTTGTACGATGTGTTGATGTGTTTATATGTTAATATTCTTAGCGCTTTAATATAGATGAATGATCTGTTGATTCTTAGTGCTTAATGGATGGATGTTATATCTGACTTATATAACTATGCTTAGTGCTTGAATCTACAATATCTGATCTGTTTCATCATGCTAAGTGTTGCTAGATGCTAAATCTGAATGAATACTGGGACCCTATGAAATTAGGGTTTAACTGTGATGTAACTGAGATTGAATATTGATGAATGTTAACTGTTGAGTGCTCTGTTGAGTGTTAGAATCATAGATCTGTGTCCTAGCTAAGGTTGCAGACATCTGATTCCTGCAACCACCCCTGCCTCTACTACGGGTGAGACTTCATATGCCTCGTAGGTGTTGTTGAAAGGGCTAGTAGTTAGGGTTTTGTTGGTGCACTATTATAGCGTTGAACCCTGGGTTTTCCCCTGTGCTAATAAAGAAGAGAAGAGTTGGTGGACATAGCCCTAGGTTGGGTGTGAACCACATACATGTTGTGTTTCTCTGCTTTGTGCGATGTGTTGATGTGTTTATATGTTAATATCCTTAGTGCTTTAATATAGATGATGATATGTTGATGCTTAGTGGTTAATGGATGGATGTTAGATCTGAATTATATAACTGTGCTTAGTGCTTGAATCTGCAATATATGATCTGTTTTGTCATGCTAAGTGCTTCTAGATGCTAGATCTGAATGAATACTACGATCCTCTGAAATTAGGGTTTAATTGCACTGTAATTGAGATTGAATATTGATGAATGTTAACTGTTGAGTGCTCTGTTGAGTGTTAGAATCGCATATCTATGTCCCAACTAAGGTTGCAAACATATGAGTCCTACAACCACCCCTGCCTCTACCTCGGGTGAGACTTCATCTGCCTCGTAGGTGTTATCGAAAGGGCCTGTAGTTAGGGTTTTGTTGGTGCACTATTGTAGCATTGAACCCTGGGTATTCCCCTATGCCAACACTCCAGAAGATAGGTATAAGACTACTTTTACCACATAATGGGGATCCTACCAGTACACCATCATGCCTTTTGGGCTGAAGAATGTAACAACCATATTTTCAAGAGTAGTTATAACTACTTTTAAATAATTTATACATTAGTTCTTAGAAGTATATCTAGATGACTGGACTGTATATAGTCTATTAAAGGACCATGTAGAAGTGTTAAGGTTAATGTTGGAGAGATGCAGGAAATGTCAGATATCATTGAACATGAAGAAATGCATTTTTGGGACACCTTCTGGGATATTGTTGGGACATATAGTGTAACACCCATGTTTCCCCCAACTTGTAATTAATAATTAATTAGGATTACCATGTTGTGGCATGGGAACGATGTAAATGTATTATTGTTTGAATTTCCAATAACTGACTCTGAGGGTGAATCCTTGAAGTACTAGCCATGATATCTCTAGAGGGAAGAGTGAGGAAAACTATGGAGAAGGTTCATTATGGGTGTGAACCCAAATTTCCCCTTGGTGGGAATAACAAACCCTCTCCGGATCCCAAGGAGAGAAATCAATTAATGAAAAAGGATTGGTGGTTAAGTAATCAACCACCCCCATGAATGGAAGCATGTTCTGGCCGAGGAGACATGACACTGTTATCCTGAAGCACCACACATCCCCACATACCTTGGCTAACCCAAGTTTCCTTCTGACAGAAGGAACATGTTGGTTGTGGAGCCTAATTATATTCCTGATTCATAGGTCTTGTGTTTTTTTAAACCGTGTTTATACCCCATGAAGAATTTACACTCCAAAAGTATGTACACTCTTCCACGCGATGGAGTGTAGAGGGGTACCCCCTCTGCAGGGTTCAGGGGGGCTATCCCCCTGGATGGGGGGTTCGGGGGAAAGTGGGCCCCTGGCGAGGGTTCAGGGGAAACGCCCCACGATGGGGGTTCGGAGGCGAAGCCCCCGAAGGAAAAATTGCATTGCAAATGTATATTATAATTTCATTGTAAATTTGGACCGTTCATTATAAGGTTGCAGATCTAACGGTAGAAATTATGTTAAGGTTTTTTTCCCTAGAAGGAAACCCTCTGTTATGAGGGAAATGTATTGCGGCTATGCATTATGGAGAATATTGTATTCTGAGATAAGAGATTGTGAGAGAAAGAAGAGGAAGTTATAGCGGGTTTGTTGTAGGTTGTATGCCTTCATTTGCTAGATAATAATAAAGGAAGGACCTGGCAATTTCTCTGGTGGACGTAGCCCACACTGGGTGAACCACGTAAATCTGTGTCTCTATTGTATTGTGTATCTTCTATGTTTTGTTTCCGCATTTGTTTTATTTTATTGCTCTGTGGTCCTGTTTTTCTAACAACTGGTATCAGAGCAAAAGGTAACTTGCAGGAAAAGAGGGTTCTTGGTTCGAGTGGGAGCAATGTCAGAAGATGGAAAGTTTAGGGTCGAGAAATTTAATGGCCAAAACTACCAGTTATGGAAGATGCAGATGGAAGATTATTTATATCAGAAGGATCTATTCCTACCATTGAGTGGAGTAGCAAAGAAGCCGACGGCCATGAAAGACGAAGAATGCGAGATTCTTGACAGAAAGGCTCTAGGAACAATACGGCTGAGCTTGGCAACTCGGTGGATTTCAATATTTCGAAAGAAAAGACAACGAAGGATTTGATGGACACATTGGCTAAACTGTATGAAAAAACCTCGGTGTCCAATAAGGTATTTCTAATGAAGAGATTATTTAATATGAAGATGTCAGAAGGTGGGTCTGTTGTAGATCATTTAAATGAATTTAATACAATTACTAATCAACTAAGTTCTGTAAAAGTGGAATTTGATGATGAGGTTAGGGATCTTCTAATCTTGTGCTCATTGCTAGAAAGATGGAACGGCTTGGTCATGGCTGTAAGTAACTCTGTCTCTGGTTCAAATACTTTAAAATTTGATGATGTTGTTGGTGTTATCCTTACTGAGTAAATGTGATGGAAAAGCACAGGTGATACATCAGGTAATGCGTTGAGCACGGAGAACAGGGGAAGACACAAGTATAAAGGAAAGGGCTCAGGGAACCGTGAGAATTCTAGGAAGGGAATATCCAAATCCAGACTTGGAAAGATAGAGTGCTTGAATTGTGGGAAGAAGGGACATCTAAAGAAAGACTGCAGAGCTCCAAAGAAACAAAGAGATGGACAACATGAGAGAAATCAGGAAGAAAATGTAACATGTGATGTGTTACAAGATGCTTTGATTCTTTATGTAGATAATATTTCTGAGTCTTGGGTAGTATATTCAGGGCCTTCATTTCATTCCACATCCCATAGGAAACATTTTCTAGATTATGTTCAAGGTGATTTTGGACAGGTTCATTTGGGTGATGATGCACCATGCAAAATTGTTGGAATGGGAAAGGTAAAAATAAAGCAACGCAATGGAAACCAATGGTTGTTGAAAGAGGTAAGACCTGTTCCAGATTTAAGGAAAAATCCAATTTAGACAGGGTAGTTGGCAAGTGAAGGTTGTATATCCATATTTACAGACAAGACGTGGAAGGTCATCAAAGGATCATTGGTTATAGCAAAAGGAGAGAAGGTAGGTACATTGTATTTATGTACTGGTAGTATTGACTCTTCTATCTCTTTAGCTTCTATAGGAGTGGATACAACACTGTGGAATCATAGGCTTGGACACATGAGTGAGAAGGGGATGCAGATAATTCATAAAATAAATTTGTTGACAGATCTTAAACAAATTGATTTGGACTTCTGTGAGCATTGTGTTTATGGAAAACAAAAGAGAGTCATATTTCTCATAGTCGGAAAAGAAAATAAGAATGAAAGGTTAGAGCTTGTGCATACAGATGTATGGGGACCAGCTTAGGTATCATCTCTTGGCGGCTCTCATTATTATGTTACTTTTATTGATGATGCAACTAGAAAAACTTGGGTTTATTGCATTCGACAAAAATCTGATGTTTTTGATACTTTTAAGAAATGGAAAGCTTTGGTTGAGAATGAGACAGGAAAAAGTTTGACGTGTCTCAGATAAGATAATGGAGGTGAATATTGCAACAAGGAGTTTGATGATTATTGTTCATACCATGGGATTCGTAGAGAGAAGACAGTTCCAAGAACACCACAAGAAAATGGTGTGTCAGAAAGGATGAACATGAAAATCATGGAGCGTGCAAGGAGTATGAGATTGCATGCTGGCTTGCCCTTATAGTTTTGGGCAGATGTTGTAGATACTGTTGTTTACTTAATAAACAAAGGACCTTCAGGCTCTTTGAATGGTAGAATTCCAAAGGAGGAATGGACAAGAAAAAAGGTAAACTATTCTTTTTTGAAAACTTTCGGTTGTGAAGCATTTGTCCATATTGATAAAGAAAATAGAACAAAGCTTGAGTCTAAATCCAAGAAGTGTACCTTTATTGTATACGGTGTTAATGATTTTGGTTATCTCTTATGGGATTATGAAAATAAAAAAAATCATTAGGAGTAGAGATGCCATATTCAATGATAAGGTCATGTACAAAGATCAGTTGTAGGGAAAGAAACAAGAAGAAGAAAAACAAGAATACGCAGTGCTTGATGAGATCACTGAATTTTGTTTTTCCAAAGGAACCTGAAAATAAAAATGTACAACAACAGGAGAAGTAGGTACATCAAACACCTGCAAGTGTTGTTAGAAGATCTACCAGGTTAAGTATACCCCCTGAACGATACTCTCCTTCATTGTATTATTTATTTTTGACTGATTCTGGTGAACCAGAATGTTATGAAGAGGCAATGCAGGTAGACACCAAAATGAAGTGGGAGCAAGGCATGAAAGAGGAAATGGATTCCTTGGCAAATAACCAGACTTGGGACTTGGTTCAGTTGCCTGCGGGAAAAAGAGCATTGCATAATAAATGGGTTTACAATTTGAAGGAAGAAGATGGAGGAGAAAAGTTGTACGAGGCTAGACTTGTTGTAAAGGGGTTTGCACAAAAGAAAGGTATAGATTTTGATGAAATATTTTCTCCTGTTGTTAAAATGACTTCAATTAGGACTATTTTAAGTCTTGTGGCAGTAGAAGATTTGCATCTTGAAAAGTTAGATGTAAAAACAACTTTTCTCCATGGGGACTTGGAGGAAGAGATTTATATGCAGCAAACACAGGGGTATGAGGTCAAAGGGAAGGAGAATTTGGTATGCAGGTTGAAGAAGAGCTTGTATGGCCTAAAGCAAGATCCAAGGCAGTGGTATTTGAATTTTTTTAGGTTTATGACAAAACATGGTTATAGTAGATGTCATTCTGATCACTGTGTTTATTTTAAAAGGCTAGAAAATGGAAGCTTTATTATCTTTCTATTGTATATAGATGACATGCTTGTTGCAGGGTCTAATATGCAGGATATAAATGTGCTCAAGAAGAAATTAGCCAATTCATTTGAGATGAAGGATTTGGGTTCTGCAAAGAAAATCCTTGGCATGAGAATAACAAGAGACAGAAAAAATTGCAAATTGACATTGTCTTAGGGTGAGTACACAGAGAAGGTGTTGGTGAGGTTTAGAACGTAGAATGAAAAACTAGTTAGTACACCTTTGGCCAACCATTTCAAATTAACTAAGGAAATGTGTCCCAAGACAGAGGAGGAGATAGAATACATGTCTAGGGTCCCTTATTCATCTGCAGTTGGAAACTTGATGTATGCAATGGTTTTCACAAGACCAGATATTGCACATGCAGTGGGAGTTGTGAGCAGGTATATGAACAATCCAGGTAAAGAACATTGGGAGGAAGTAAAGTGGATTCTCAGGTATTTGAGAGGTACTTCTAATCATGCATTTTGTTTTGGAGGTTCAAACACTGTTCTACAGGGATATGTTGATTCAGATATGGCAGGTGATAAAGACAGCAGGAGGAGCACCACAGGGTATGTTTTTACTATAGGTGGAACAATAGTAAGTTGGATTTCAAAACTGAAAAAGGTTGTTGCAATTTCAACAAAAGAGGCATAGTATGTTGTTGCTATAGAGGCTAGTAAAGAGATGATTTGGTTATAGAGGTTTATGGAGGAATTGGGAAAGAAGAAGGAGAATAGCAGGTTGTACTGTGACAGTGAGAGTGCAATTCATCTTGCAAAGAACTCAACCTTTCATTCGAAGACTAAGCATATACAGTTGAGGTACCACTTCATACGATCATCTTTGGAAGATGGACATTTGAAGTTGGAAAAGATACACACTAGATAGAATCCTGCAAACATGTTAACAAAGGGAGTAACCAGAGAGAAACTGAGTTCCTGCTCAGTTTCAGTTGGTATTCAAGAATGAATATGAAGATGATAAATTTTCCAGGTCCAAGAAGGTTCAGAGTCCAGCATATACAACAGCGGTGGAGTTGTTGATATCAGTCTCCAAGAGGGAGATTTTTGGTTGTGGAGCCTGATTATCTTCCTGATTCAGAGGTCTTGAGTTTTTTTCAGCCGTGTTTATACCCCATGAAGACTTTACACCCCAGAAGTATGTACACTCTTCCACATGGGGGAGTGCAGAGGGGGGGGAGGGTACCCCCTCTGCAGGGTCCGGGGGGGGCTATCCCCCCGGCTGGGAGTTTTGGGGGCAAGCGGGCCCCCGACGAGGGTTCGGGGGTAGTGTCCCCCGATGGGGGTTCGGTGGTGAAGCCCCTGAAGGAAAAATTTCCTTGTAAATGTATATTGTAATTTCATTGTAAATTTGGACCGTTCATTATAAGGTCACATATCTAACGGTATAAATTATGTTAAGGTTTTTTTCCCTAGAAGGAAACCCTCTGTTATGAGGGAAATGTATTGTGGCTATGTATTATGGAGAATATTGTATGCTGAGACAGGAGAATGTGATAGAAAGAAAAGGAAATTACAACGGGTTTGTTGTAGGTTGTATCCCTTCATTTGCTGGATAATAATAAAGGAAGGACCTGACAATTTCTCTGGTGGATGTAGCCCACACTGGGCGAACCATGTAAATCTGTGTCTCTATTTTATTGTGTATATTTTGTGTTTGTTTTATTTTATTGCTCTGCGGTCCTGTTTTTCTAACAGAACAGGATAGGAAGGAGAAACTTCCCAAAAAAAAGGAGATGTGTGCATGAAAGGTAGGGAGATAGACAAAAAATAGAATGCATGGAGCTCTCCAGTAGAATGATGAACAAAATGACGCGAGATTGATGCTGAGAGAGCATCTGATAAACCTCGCCGATGCCATGATAGAGAAGGAGATCTCTGAGAGTTTGGAGAGAACAAAACCTGAGCAGAAGTTGAGATAGAGAAAGAATCCCTGAGAAACTGTGAGAGTTCCCTGGTGATATCATGTCTTGGCATGGTGGTGGCTAGAGCGCTAAGAATGAATTCCTATGATCCTATGGTTGGGTGGAAAGGCGCACACCCACTATCAGTGAGTTGGCTGCAACCTGTAAAATATACGTATACTCATACTCTGTATAAATTGAACTATAACTGTGAAATAAATTTGGATATCCTGTGAATGTTTAGAGATGTGCATGTTCGCTTGATGGTTGCACTATGTTCCTTTATCTTTGGCATGATTGTGTTGGTTTCTACACGTAAATGCTCAATCCATGTAGTGGCTCAAGTTTAAAAAAAAAGTATTGTGAGTCTGTCAACCTTGGGCATAGTTTCACGTGTGCGTGTGTACACTTCCATTTATTTTGGGTCTCCTAGATAAGGGAGTTCATTAGGCTCAAGAGAGGTAGCAAGAAGGTGCACAGAGCCTACACCAACTATGTAGGAGTGGATAACTCTTTAATTTCTAAACTCCGAGAGAAACACAAGGAGTGTCCCTTCATTCCATTTAAGGTACCAGTAAGCTCAGGAGGTATAATTCTCTTAGAGTGTAGACATGGGGGCACATTTACCATACCTTTCATCTTCCTGCTCATTCTCATGGCCTTAGCAATTTCATGGCTGAGAATTAAGTCTGTGTAGCCCCTGAAAATATTTGGAGGACCCATATGACCAGGGTCTGGAAACCCTGTGCTAGTCCGAAAGGAGCTATCTCTTATTGGCTTCAGAGCTCTAGGAATGTTGAAACTTCACAATCGCCAAAAATACCAAATGACAGAGTTGCGAAGCGTTGTGATTTGTTGATCTGGGGAGTCTGTTGATGACCCTTCTTGACCACCCGATTGACCAATGAAGGCTTTCACGTATGGTACTTCAGGAAAACAAAGTTGTTGTAGTGTCAAAAAACCCAAAGGATGAAGTGACGAAGTAACATCGACCATGAATACTCGAATCCTTTGGGATCCTTCTCATCCATCCATCGTTAAGGACACATGTCACCCCTGACCCTCACCATGTGTCAGCCTCTGGTACGTGTTATCTTGGTCAAAGTGGTTGGTGATGTAACTAAGACTCCGAGACTCCAAGACTTCAGGACTCCGGAGGATTGGAGAATAGTGTCAAAGGTATGATGAAAAGGCCCGAAGGCCCAAGATGCGTGAAATAATTTCAGAACTTCGGGAGTTCAGGACTCCGGAAGATATGTTTTCAAAACCTAGAAGAGGTGTTAAGTGTCGAAGTGTCGAATGTCGAATTATCCCCTCTCTTAGGTGTTGAATGGGGAACGATTCCTCCCATTGGATCGGATGGTGGATGGACTTCCCATAGTGGATGTAGGAACTTGGAGACGACACGTGTGAGGAGGATCCACATCGAAACCACATGGCCTTGGGACAATAAGGCTCGTAGAACTTTAGAAAGGTATAACTTTCGATCCGGAGCTTGGATTGGGGCGTGGAGACAGTGGTGGGAAATATCTTGATGAGAATAAGAGGATGAAGATATCAAACATAAGATCTGGGATGTCTGACGAAAGTGAATTTATGATGCCCCATTCCTTAAAAATCCTTTTTAAGGGGTTGTGTGTGTTACAAATTGGTATCAGAGAATGACATCAACACTTGGCCTTCTTGGGATCATGCATGAGTCATATGAAAATATTTTTGGAGGAATTTAAGGGGTAACATCCTATCTTACTGCATTCCTAAGAGTTTTAGTCAAACCTCTACCAAAGAGAGGAATGAAACCTGTTGTTGTTTATAGATGTTTTGTAAATTTGCACTATGTGTTGCTAGTGTTTCCAAATAGAGAAGATGAATTCACTGTGAAATTGTATGTGTTGTTGTACATTCATAAGATTTGGTTACCAAGTCTAAGATGAGTCCGTGGAGAATATTACTGCCAAACATAAATTTTCTATGTAAATTCCTTGAGTAGAAGGATGTAGATTAAAATACAGTTGGTATTTTACCCAACGAGATTGAATCATGCTAGTCTGTGGCAAAGGAAACCTATAATTTCTTTTGGAAATGATAGCCAATCCTACATGAGTGGGATTATGTTGATGGGAACTAATAGCAAGACTTGGATGTGAACGGATGGAAAGGATCCGTAGTAGTAATAATTACTTCTTTAATGAAGGGTTAAACCTTGTATATGTGTATAATCCCTCACGATTAGAGGAATGATTCTGGTGACCATTCCCTAAAAAGGGAGAGCATGCAGAAATATCGAGTTTCGAAGGGAACTGAGGAACAAATTTTGTTTCTAGTTACAGGAATTGTTGGGCAGGGTTTTTCTAATCAAGCTGATATACAAAGCTATAGAAATATAGATTGATTGAGTGATAAATCAAAACAACCTCCCTTGTTGGGTGGATTGGAAACTAATCTTCCAGAATTCTTGTGGTAGGAGGAGAGAGGCCTCCATCCCGAACTGTTGCTGAAAAGAAGGAAGAATTCAAGGTGTAATGGTTAAGACTGATTATGACCTAAAGATACTCTAGATTTCTGAACTAGAATACTTAGTAAGTAACATAAATTGAAATTGCATTTGGGCTTTAAGGGAATAGTCCAAATTTTATTAGACATTAAAAATTTATTATAATTGAGGAAAAATGGTTGATTAAATGTTGATCCTGAATGTGGTAAAGGAAGTGTTGGGGCACTTATAGAATCCCAATGGGTTAGATTGACATCCAGTGGTGGATGGTAGCCATATAGATATACTTGGACCCTAGTGAAGGGAATGTAGAAAATAATTTCCTTGATCAGAAGGTCTTCTGATCAAGACCAGTTGGAAGCTATATTGGTTGTTTTATCATCTTGGGAATGGTTATAATTTCCCAAACTGTATTTATGAGTGGGAAATGTTTTCATGAAATTTGAGGCAAGAGTGTTTTCTTGCTAGTTTTTATTGCATAGAAAGGGAAACATAGTTATGATTATGTCAGGTGGATATCTTGTGAATGAATGAAAGCTCTCAACTAAGAGGGAAGCTCAATGTTGAGTGTCCCTATGAGGCTTGTCATATGTATGGCAGAAATATCCTCGGAGGAGGATCTAGAAGTCTGATATGTCCATGTGCATGTATGACATAGAAAGGGTGCAAGCAATGAGCTTGCATGATGAATGTTTGGATAGGCTTGTATGTGTTTGAATGCATGGGTTAATGCATTGTGAGGATTCTTGACTTGAAGACTGATATTAATACCAATTAGGTATGAAATATATTAAATGTGCAAGTGATGCACATGCATGATGTAAGGATAAATGTATACTAAAGGCACAATATGGTTGCCTTGATGAGTGATATGCAAGGCAAGAATTGCACTTTACAAGACTAAGTGAATACCATGGATGCATGGTTGAATCCATTTTGAAGAGTCATGAAAGCTATGTTTTGAATGATAGCTTAAGGGGAATGTGCTTCATTCCCTCAAGAAATACTAGTATAAATAGAAGAAAGAGTGGACAAGCAAGGATGCTCTGTTGTCATGATAAGAGGCAAATGATTCTGCCTTTGAGGGTCACATGAGAATGATTGTGAACAATCATGAGTTGACTAATTTTAAAATAGAGATGTAGGTGGGATGTGAAATATACATATGGAATCTACACACATGCTTATGATTATGCATATGGTTAAGCACATCATGAATTTGAATTAACAAAACCAGAATATGCGTGGATACATAATTTGGATGCATGACAAAGATGCATGTTTATATTCCTTGTGAAATATTTGGTAACCAACTAAAGCCAACTCAAGGTTGAGGATATCACAGATAGTGAAGGATATGCAATAAGGAAGATGTTGAAGGAGTTCCTTTTGGAGGAACTGTGTGAAGACTCTGTCAGGAGAAAAATTCACAACCTTATTGACTGCTGAGAATTAAACATCGAGCTACAAGCTTGTATATATATATATATATATATATATATATATATATATATATATATATATATATNTAAGAATCCTGGATTAGATTTTGAAAAACATCATGTAATGAATAGAATACTAATAATGAATCTTGACCATTCTGATAACTAAATGGTAATGTGTAGGATGCACAGGTTCATGATTCACTATGGACAAAAGGATTGGCTATTAAATCATGATGGATCCTGAGAGTTAGGATGAGCTTAACCGAGGCTCCTCAATAAAAGAGAAGAAATATCACAATAAGAAGTAGATTTCATAAGTAAAGGGGGAGAAAAGGAGGAACACTTTTCTCACCCTAAGAATTCTGAATTATTTAACAGAGACATAGGATTAAAAGAGTAGATGTGGAAACTAGTACAATTGGTAAAGGGAAAATAAACCCCCTTAGTGTGATTAAATGAATAGGTGTGGATGAGACACATTAAGTAAAGCCAATGAAGCCTTGGAAAGTAACTCAGTTGGACTGAAATCCCAAGGCTATGTAGAAGAGTTGGACCAAGGAAGAGTTATTTGACTCCTTCCTAGATGTTGTTGTACTTCTCTAGTACGAGATATGGATTTACTAATGCAGGTAAGTGTTTGAAACCATAAGGATTATGGTTACATGAATATAGAAACAATTGAAATTTTTTTGTGTTTCATTCGTGGAAACATTAAGGATAACGTGAAGAAGTGAATAAGGATATGCTAGGACATATCTAAAAATGATTTGTTGAAGTGATACATACTATTTTACCTTTCCTGACAATTAATATAATCAGGATGTATGACATGTGTAGAAAGGAATTGGAGTTGTTGATAAAGACAGTTTCCAATGGTGAACAACCTCAAGCAAAGGATGACTATGAGAAGGTTGTTGTTAAAATATTGTTGAAGGGACTTTGGGAGCCCCCATGAAGAATTAATGACGAGGTAAAAAAAACAAAAGGGGTGCTAGCATCCAGAACATGTATAAAAATGTTCATGCTTGTATGACATAAGGTATGAAGGGATTTGGTAAGAATCCCTTCTGAAAAGATTTCATTTTCTTACTGATATGCAAATAGTTTTGAGTGTCTATTGTATGCGATTTCTACCCAAGCAGTGTAAGATTCAAGAAAGAAGCATCTGAATAATACTATGCCAGTCAATGATGAGATATAATCCTTGCAAGAAAATGCATGAGTAAGGAGTACCATGGATACAATGACCAATCTAGGGAGTTGGGAATAAAGGTGATCATAGTTAGCACATTGCATGGAATTCATTGAGGAAATCCATGTTTGCATAAGAGGGAAGACAATGGATTTCCAATTAAGGAAGGAGGACCTTCCAATACTCTACTTGAATTGTAGAGGTGTTAAAGAAAAGAGAATTCTAGGCGGCCATGAGTGTTGGCACCCTGGTTACTAATGAAGGAAGAATGCTTGGGTGCATTCAAGAGAAACTTTTAGTTTCATATGTGCTGATTTGATATCATGATCATATTGTAGCTGGAAGCATAGTCCTTCTACAATAATGAACGAGAATAAATAATCCATATGGTTAAGCACTTTTCTAACCTCCAACGCACCATGGAAAAGTACTTGTCATAAAGTGTGGCAAACTTGAAATCAGTGCAAGGGTGCATTAGGTGTGAATGTGGCCAAAGAAAATTGGCACATTGATTAAAGACATTTGATATTTGAATTGCATCTGGAAAATTTAGTATGTTGAAGGGATGCATATGGAAATAATGATGTTTCGTTTTTCTTTGTATCCTTGAATAGATGAAAATGACTTGGACTATTAGTATGCATAATTTTGAAAAGATAATGTGCATGAAAAATAACATTTTGTTTGCTTGAGGAACATTGAAATTGAATAAAGAAAAGGGTCTTGGATATGGTAGTGTTGTAAGCCCATAAGGAAGACCAATTGCTTGTTGAGCGAAACTTCAAGGAATGGTATTTCCTTTTTGAGAAAGTGAATTTGATTGTTAGTATGCACAATTCTGAAATGGTTTGTGAGCCACTGCAAGTGTGCGACAAAAATATAATGTGCATGAGAACTAAAAATTTGTTTGGCTGAGGAATGTTGACATTGCAAGAAGAAAAGGTCTTCGATATGGAAGTTTTGTAAGCCCATAAAGAATACCAATTGCCTGTTGAGACAAACTTCTATGGGAAGGAAAGTCCCATACCTATGAATCTGGTTCCTATGCGGAATAGATCTGAAACTTAATGTAGAATTTGGAAATCTATGGGTGACAGATTTGCAAGAAAATGTTGAATTTGAAATTGAGGATAATATCTCATAATTTTTGTATACCTGTGATACAGGTGAGAAAAAAATATCTGCCTAGGGAGAAAAAATGAAGGTTGTCAATATGGAAAGCATGAAAGAGGCTACTATTGAGACATGAGAACCCTGTGGTAAGCCATGATTTCCCTGGAATATGTTGTGTTGTGGTAACATAAAACGGAGGGACTCTTGGGCAGAGAAAGCCCTAGGGACGCTTGACTGTAAGGCTCAATGAATTCTCTATAACTCTTCTTGTGTGAGAAATCCTTGGAAAGGAAAGATGGATTTCTTGAGGGACTATATAGCAGAGAAGGAGATGCTTCAGTCTGGGCTTGGAGGGTGAGTGACCGCAAGGAAGAGGAGACTTTGATAATTATTATAAACTATTGATTGGGATCATGCACATAATGGGTATGTCAAGGAAAAATAGTGAGCCAAGATAACAATATAGCCATGTGGATGAAAATTTACAAATTGCACAGATAAGTATTGTGCTAGATTATGAAATTTTCCTCTTGAATTTTGAGCAACAATAAAATGTTTTCGCATGAGACTATGATTAATGTTCTTGTTGTCCAAGAATTATTGAAGGAAGGTGACAAAGGTTAAGAGTCTGAAAAAGGACATGACCAAGAAATACGGTCAATAATTATGAAGCAGCTGAATGAGAAAGGCATGACAGGTGTTACTAAGAAAGAACATCAAAGACGATGTTCCTTTTTAAGGTCGAGGGGATTGTAATGCCCCTGTTTCCCCCAACTTGTAACTGATCATTGATTAGGATTACCATGTCGTGGCATGGGAACAATGTAAATGTATTATTGTTTGAATTTCAAATAACTTCCTGTGGGAGTGAAGCCTTGAAGTACTAGCCATGATGTCACTAGAGGGAAGAGTTAGGAAAACTATGGAGAAGGTTCATTATGGGTATGAACCCAAATTTCCCCTTGGTGGAAATAACAAAACCTCTCTGGATCCCAAAGAGAGAAATCAATTAATGAAAAAGGACTGGTGGTTGAGCAATCAACTGCCCCCATGAATGGAAGCATATTCTAGCTAAGGAGATAGGACACTATCAGCCTGAAGTACCAAAGAGCCTCAAAGACCCAAGATGACCCGAGTTTCCTTCTGACATAAGGAATAGGATAGGAAGGATAACCTTCCCAAAAAAAAGGAGATGCATGCGTGCAAGGCAGGGAGATAGACAAAAAAGAGAATGTGTGTAGCTCTCCAATGGAATGATGAAAACAAGGCCGCGAGCTTGATGTTTAGAGAGCATCTGGTAAACCTTTTCGAGGTCGTGACAGATAAGGAGATCTCTAAGAGTTTGCAAAGAACATAACCTTAGCAGAAGCTGAGATAGAGAAATAATCCCTAAGAAACTGCTAGAGTTACCTGGTTATATCATGGCTTCACACGAGGGTGGCCAGAGAGCTAAGAATGGATGCCTCTAAGCCTATGGTTTAGAGGAAAGGTGCACACCCATAGACAATGAGTTGGTTGCAACTTGTAAAAGATAAGTATACTCACACTCTGTGTAAATTGAGTTGTAACTGTGAAATAAAGTTGGATATCCTGTGAATGTTTAGAGATGTGCATGTTCGCACGATGGTTGGATTGTGTTCCTTTATCTTTAGCATGACTATGTTGGTTTGTACACGTAAATTCTCAAGCCCTATATTAGCTCAAGTTAAAACAAAATAAATGTGAGTATGTCAACCTTGGGCATAGTTTCACGTGTGCGTGTGGACACTTCCAATTATTCTGGGCCTCTTGGATAAGGGAGTTCATTAGGCTCAAGAGAGATAGCGAAAAGGTGCACAGAGCCTACACCAGCTACGTAGGATTGGAGAAATATCTAAGTTCTAAAATCTTGGAGAAACACAGGGCGCATCCCTTCATTCTCTTTAAGGTACTACTAAGCTCGGGAGGTATAATGCTCTTAGAGTGTAGACAAGGGGGCACACTCCCCAGACCTTTCATCTATGTGACTGAGGGATCATGCTCACAGACTTAGAAATTTCCCTACCGAGAATTAAGTGTGTGTATCCCCTAAAAATATTTGGAGGACCTATATGACCAGGGTCTGTAAACCTTGCGCTATTCTGAAAAGAGCTAGCTCTTATTGGCTTCGAAGCGTCGAGAGTTCGGAGCTCTCGGAATGTTGAAACTTCATAATCTCCAAAACTCTCAAATTCTGGAGTTGTGAAGTGTTGTGAGTCATTGATCTAAGGAGTCCATTGATGACCCTTCTTGATTGCCCGATCAACTAGCAGAGGTTTTTGCATATGGTACTTCGACAAAGTCCCACTTCGGGAGAACATAGTTGTTGTAGCGTCAAAAACCCCGAAGGCCGAAGTGACGAAGTAACGTGGACCATCGATTCTTGGATCCTTTGTGATCCTTCTTGGCCGTCCATCGTTAAGGACATGTGTCACCCTTGACCCTCACCGCATGTCAGCCTCTAGTATGTGGTCGCCTAGTCAAAGTGGTTGGTGATGTACTTGAGACTCCGAGAGTTTGGGACTTTGAGACTCCAAAGAATCAGGGTGTAGCATCGAGGAGAGATGAAAAATCCCCAAGGCTTGAGCTATGTGGAAATATTAGGGAACTTCAGAAATATTGAGAGGCTAGAGCATTGGAACTAGGTCCGCCAAAGGGCCAAACCCACCTATACCTGTCACTACGTATACCACGTTACCACATGTAGGTGGGGACCCTTCAGGAATCTGGGACTTCAGGACTCTAGAGGATTTGAGCGTAGTGTCAAAGGTAAGTTGAGAAGGCCTGAAGGCCCAAGCTACATGGAAGAATTTCAGAACTTTGGGAGTTCGGGACTCTGGAAGATATGTGTACAGAACGAAAAATTGGTGGTAACTTCCAAAGTGTCGAACGTCGAATTCTCCCCTCGCTTAAGTGTTCAATGGGGAACGAGTCCCGCTGTTGGATTGGATGGTGGATGGAATTCCCACTATGGATGTAGGAACTTGGAGATGACATGTGTGAGGAGGATCAATGTGGGTGCCACGTGGCCTTGGGACAATAAGGCTTGTAGAACTTCATAAAGGTATAACTTTTGATCCAGAGCTCAGATTGGGGCATCGAGATAGTGGTGGGAAAGCTCTTGACGAGAAAAAAAGGATGAATATATTGGACATAGGATCTAATATGTTTAATGAAAGTGAATTTATGATGCCCCATTCCTTAAAAATCATTTTTAAGGGGTTGGGTGTGTTACATATAGTTTGTAAACAGGGCTTGTTAGTAGATCCTGCTAAGATTGTGGTCATTGTCAATTTACCACCACCAAAATCATTGTGATAGTTGAGAGAAACACTGGGACATACAAGCTATTACAAAAAAATCATAAAGGGGTATGTGCAGATTACTACACCCATGGAAAAATTGCTAAAGAAGGATATAATATTTTAGTGGAATGAGGACTGTCAACAAGGGTTGGATACCTTAAAATAAACAATGGTCACAAGACCTATTCTAGTATTCCCAGAATGGGAAAATAATTGTCATGTGCCTGTAGATGCATCATCCACAGTACTTGGACCAATTCTGGCACAGCTAGGAGCAGGGGATTTAGACCACCCTATATCATTTTCAAGCATAAAACTGTCAGAATCAGAGAAGAACTATAATACCACAAAAATAGAAGTCTTAGCCACAATATATGCACTTCATAATTTCAAGCACTACTTATCGGGTAAGAACTTTAAAATATGCATAGATCATTCTTCCCTAAAATATTTCGTCAACAAGCCAGTGTTGGGGGGGAGGATTTGTAGATGGTTGTTTTTATTCCAAGAATTTGACTTTGAAGTAATAGTTAAACAAGGGAAGTTGAATGCAAGGCCCGATCATTTGTTAAGGGTCACTAATGGAGAGGAACCTACCAACTTGGAAGACAACTTCCTTGATGTGCAGTTGTTTTCAGTACAAATAGTTGATGAGTATTTTGTTGATATCATTGAATACTTGAGAACATGGATTGTGCCATAAGAATTTAGCACTACACAAAAGAAGAATATGGTAGTCAGAGTTCTATACTATCAACGGATTGTAGGACACTTATATAAAATGGTTACAGAAAACATTTTGAGAAGGTGTGTACTAGAACATGAAAGGCCTAGAATTTTGTCAGAAGCTCATAAGGGAATAGCTAGAGGACATTATGCAGGAAAATCTATTTCACATAAGGTGTTGCATGCAGGAATATGGTGGCCAACAATTGACATAGATGCTAAGGAATATTTCAAAAAATGTGATTTCTGTCAGAGGGTTGGTAAACCTAACATAAGGGATGAGATTCCCCTGAGACCACAAGTAACCTTGCAGGTATTTGAAAAATGGGCAATAGACTTTGTTGGGCCAATACATCCACCAAAAAATGGTTTGGAGTGAGATATGGCATTACTGTGACACAATATTTCACAAGATGGGTAGAAGTAGCACCAGTCAAATACTATAGCGTAGATACAACAACACACTTCTTGTTTGAGCAAGTGATCACCAGGTTTGGATGTCCAAGAATTTTGATGAGTGACCAAGGTACTCACTTTATCAATAGTACTATCAGGGCTATGAATGATGAGTTTGAATTTTATCACCAGAAGAGTACACCATACCATCCTTAGGAAAATGGAACAGTAGAATCCTTCAATAAAATCTTGGAGAATGCTTTGACAAATATCTGCAATGTCAACAGGGATGATTGGGATTTGAAAATACCAGTAGTACTATGGGAATACAAGACTACATGTAAGAAGTTGATAGGACTAACACAATACAGATTGGTGTATGGGTAGGAAGTAATAGTACCATTAGAATTTATGGTATGCACTCTGCGTGTAGCAACAATCACCAACATGATAAAAAGAGGCGCAGTGAAGGAGAGATTGAATCAACTATTGGAAATTGAAGGGGATAGGATTCTAGTAGGATTTCACCATGAAGTACAGAAAGCTAGTGACAAATCATGGCATGATAGACATATCAATAGGAAGAGCCTTCAAGGAAGGAGACATAGTCTTTCTCTATGACAATAAATTTTTTCAACATCCTGGTAAGTTTAGACTGCATTGGCTAGGGCCCTATGAAGTAAAGACTATCATAGATGGGGATCTGTACAATGAAAGGATTTGACAGGAAAAAAACTCAATGGAATGATCAATGGTAGTCAACTGAAACTGTACAGGGACAGTCGACCTTCTGAAGCTTGAAATTTCCAGCGCAATGGGACATACATGTACATAGTGTAATATAGTAGAAGCTAGGATAGAAAGAAAAGGAAAAATAAATAAAAAATTAGAAAACAAAGAAAATAAAAGAACACTGGGAAAATTTACAAGTAGTAATTACTGCGACAGACATTAGAAGACCACACACAGTAAAAAGTGACGCCGATGAAAATGCAAGAAAAAAGTGAAAAGTGAACACGACCCGGTCTATAAAAGGAGGAAAGCACATAGTATTCAACACTTAGAAAACCTTGGGCCTCATAGTGAGAAAAAGAGTCGGTTCCCTAGTTACTGATTGATGAAGTAGAAATCCAGGTTGTGAAAGTTGGAAAAGATGACTCCACCAAATTTTGGTTCTCCAATACAGTTCATTTAGGTTACGCGATAGGGCCAAAGGAGAAAGGAACGAATGAAACAATCGAAGAATATAGTTGAGATCGAGGATGTTACCAGCTTGGACCCATAATCTGTTATCCCGATGCAGGTCGAGGAGGAGATTCCTACAACATGACAAGGTGAGATAGGGAAGAGCTTTGGGGCCGTGAATGGTGCTTCAAACCCTAACGCCGAAGAACCTACAAAACTTGATGACATAGTGGGACCATGACAATCCCAGGCGCAAGATAAAGTGTTGTTCAAATACAAGACTGACCGACCAGAGTCTGATAGGGAGGAAGAAGAAACATACACAGCAGAGGTAGGCACATCTGCTATAGGGAAAAAAATAAAGACATCTGATAGTATGGAGATTACCCTCCCTTTTTTCCCAAACACGGTCCCAACTATCGATGACATGTTGGGAAAGGTACCCAATATGAGGTATGTGGACCATGACATATGTGACATGACTAAATCTCCAGAGTTGGCCAAGGAGAAATATTTGATGAACATAGGGGAAATTGGACCCCTAATACGGCCAGTTCTGGAGCTTGTGTAGTGGATCATGAGAATTTATAACTTAGGGATTATGAATCTTTTGGACATACCACACTTTGGGCGTTGTAATAATGTCATCCTTTGCATCAAATATATGATCGCTCTGGTCCATGGAGGTATATTATGGATGAATATACCCATGTATATCGACGTGGCATTGATTACCAATATCACAGGACTGCCCACATCGACACACAACTATAAGAGTATCTAGATAACAACGCACGTGAGAAAGAATTGGTGGAACAAGTTAAAGTGTTGTTCGATACAACTAGGGGAAATAGAGACATTGTCATCAAAGGCATTAATGAAAATGCCATAAGGTTCACAAGAAAAGTGATGGCATGTAAGATTCTAAGAAAATGTCGCAGAGAGGAAGTGCCAGCAGGTGTGTTCACAGTAGCAACGTTGTGTGCTAAGCGAATGATGTTGAGCTAGGCACCATACCATCTGAACCAATTTATACTTGAATGTTGTGACATGTAGGACAATGGAACTGAGTTCCATTACTCATGGTTAATAATACTGATAGACTTGGTAGGGTGGCAGGAGCCCAAGTTATCGAAATTTTTGGACAGAGTCAAAAAATGCTATGCGGTCAGGTACGAGCCTCTTTGGAAAGAAAAGGACAACAAGACACAGTAGAAAAAAAACATTGTGTTTTCCATGATGTTAGAATAAATCCATTAGTGCACAAAAAACGTGTGGCACATACCTATGGAGGTAGCATAGGAGATAGAGGGGATAGCCAAATTCAAGGCATCCCGACATCATGTATGGATCCAAGACACAAGGGATCCAAAAAAGGAGTGGCTAAAGATGCAGTATTGCATCACGAGGGAGGAAGTGGATTGGATTATCAAAGACTGGCCTGTGCAATGGAAGTTACCAATAGAAAAACTATCCATGAGGTTTAGCATGACACAATCCTCCAAGCCGAAGGAAATGACCAAAGAAGGCTCATTAGCCTGAATAGGTAGACCAACTAATAATACTAGAACAACCATATCGTGATCACGACCAAGTGCAAGCAGTGTAGTACCAAAACGACCAAGGAGAATGCCCACAACAACATGAACAGGAGGTTTCCCGTAGACTGGGAAAAAGGATATGGTACAGGCTCCAGAAGAAAGAATCCAAGGAACAAAAAGAGAGGCACAGCCCTCACAAATAGCAAGGAAGCTCATGCAAGGAAAATATGCACGCAAGAAGCGCAAGTATGAGACAGAGGACCCATACATCACCCTGACATGGGATGATGCAAAGCATGTCGCGGATAAGGAGAAGTGGTTAGAACTATAGAGCCACAGAGGGAAGAAATTATGGCCAATCTCATGGAGTTTCATGAAAACATACAACAACTATGGAGTCGGGAAGAATCACAGGCCACCATGTAGTAACATGATAAGGTACAGAGGCCACTTTCACAGAAATAGGGAGAAGAGATTGTGTAGTTTGTTGTCTAGGGTAGGGAAACATTCACCATAACGTGTCAAATGATCAGATTCGATCAAGATACATTGAATAAACCCTTGGATGAAGTAGAGAAAGTGGATATAGTGATGAAATAGATCCCCACAAATTCCTTCTATGGGCTACAGGCTATCGTCATACAGGAAATACAGTCTAGGACCCGCACAGATGCCACAAATCTAGAGGTGGGAAGAGGGGTCATAGAGATGCTCCAGATAACATGCGACTAGTTGACTACAGAGAAGGAGGAAGAGAAAGAAAACACAGATAGGTTGGATCATGTCTTGACATCGGCATAAAACAACATCCCCAACAACGTGCAGGAAGCACAAAGAAGCATAGAGGAGAATATTAGCCTCATTGTGCAGACAATCGACCAATACTGGTAGGAGATAAAGGAACTCAAAGAGAATATCAATCCCATGACTTTGCCTGAGGTTCGAGAGTAGATGAAAGAAGAAGTTGCATTCCAAATGGCAGAAATAGAGAAACAAGCGAGCACAGTAAAATAATTGTTTAACATAGTAGCACATTTCTGGAAAAGGTTGGAGGAGGAAGAGCAATTCCAGCAGTGGGACTAGGAAGAAGAAAGTGTAAGAAAATATATCCAATACCTCAAGCAGAGGAAAAAGACAATGAGTATCACAGAATGCCTGAAAGGTACTCAATATATGAAGAAGTTGCATTTTGAGTTGAAAGTAGCAGAGATGCAAAAACAGGAGAGACAAACAGAAGTGGAACCACTCCAGGAACAAGCAGTGTAGATGATCGCACAATTGGAGGAGGAAAAGAGAAACCTGACCCATACAGAGATAGAGTGCACAACACTAACCTAGGAGGAGATCACAGTGCAAATATTAGAAGAGCTCACAGGAAAATCCGCGTAGGTCCAGGCAAGAGGAAGGGAAATTGCAGACAAGTTCCACAGCCTAGCAGAGATTGTTCAGGGAGCACGCACTTCCTAGGTGGCTCAGGAAGAGCCATGTTTTATTGTTTGGGGCCTGTTGGGTGCAGGCCTATTTTGAGGAAATACCTATTTTTGGAAGGTAAAACCTAGTTTTGGAGAAGAACAACTCGCAGGAAAAAAAGAAAGTGCGAGCAAAATTCGCATGAAAAGGAGGAAATCATGCAAGGCACGAAGGCAGTGAGACCTAACCATTCTAGGTTTAGGGCTTTGATAAGGGAATTTAACAGATGAGAATCTTGTAAAGTAGTATAAATAAGAACCTATGAGGTCTAGGTCAGGGTTGGTTGGTTGTTGTTCGAAGGTTGTTCCAAGTTAGTTTTGAATTGTAAGAAGTTGTCGTGATACATTTTTGTAAGTTGTTGAGTTGTAGAAGGTTAAGGTAGCTAGATATTGAGGGTTAGATCATAGGCTGAGGATCCTGGTATGATCTATTCCACCTCACATAGGTTGGGGAAACTTGTTCATGATTGTATGATTGGAATTGTAGTGGGCGTAGTGCCATATTTTGTAGTGAACTAAATAAAAGAGCCTAAGAAGCTAGATCTTTGTGGATGTAGCCCAAGAGGGGGTGAGCCACAGTAAAACCTATGTACTTTGTGATGATTGAATGCCTATTTACTTTATATTAATGGATGATCATCTTTAATTATTGTTAATGATTGATTTACACATATATGGTTAGCTAGATATATTAGATTGCATGCAAGGGTTTAACAAATGAATGGATTTTAAGAATAATAGATTGAGTAATCAGTTTAAGGCCTAAGAAATATCAATTACAATCCCATCTCCCAACTCTTTCCTATATTTCAATCACTTTAGCATTGCATTCATTGATAGAATTATCTCAGGTGAGACTATCTAGTACATTCTGAGCTTTATTTTTCCTTCTGGTTTACTAGGAGGGCCGATTGTTTTAGAGAGTTTTGTTGGAAACTTGTTCAAATTTGAACCTGGATCAACCAAGAAGTAGTTAGAGAGAGTAATAACCAACACCCATTATAAAGAAAGAGGTCAAAAAATTGCTTGATGCCCAGATCATTATAACTTTGAGGTATTCTAATTGGATAGCTAATCTAGTCCCTGTCAGAAAAAATAATGGTGAGATCAGACTTTGTGTTGATTTCAGGAATGTAAATAGGTGTTCTAGAAAAAACAATTACCCCTTACCTAAAATGGAGCATATTTTTCAAAGGGTGACAGGCTTCGTAAGGATGTTAATGATTGATGGATTTTCAAGGTAGAATCAGATTTTTATATTACCAGAAGAGATGGAGAAGACAACATTCACCACTCCTTGGGGTACATTCTTGTATGCCAAGATGGATTTTGGTCTCATGAATGCAGGGGAAACTTTACAACATGCAATGGACATTGCATTTATTGGAGAAAAATATAAATTTGTGGTTATCTACTTGGATGATATCAAAGTGTTTTCAAAGTATGATCAAGAGCATTACCAACATTTGGAGAAGGTGTTTCTGAAATGCAGAAAATATGGGATGTCACTTAATTCTAAGAAGTCTCTTTTTTCCATCAAGGAAAGTAAGTTGCAGAACCTAGTGTCTTCGTTGAAGGAGTAAAAATTGAGCCAAGTAGAGTAGAGGCTATAAAAAATATTTCTCTCCCAAGGTCTAAGAATGAAATGCACCTGTTCTAATTATCCCTGACTACTCAAAATAATTTATGATCTTTTCTTTTGCCTCAAATGATACACTACTTGGTGTCCTTCTTCAGAAGAATTCATATGGAATGGAGCAGCCTATTTTATTTTTTAGTAGGGATTTGAGAGATATTGAAGTCAGATATGACATCATGGAGAAAAAATCTTATGCTTTGGTTAAAGCCCTCAAAGCTTTCAGAGTATATTTTCTTCACTCCAAATTTATTTCTTATGTTCCTTCAAGCTCTATAATTTTTTTTTGATTCATCCTGATATAGATGGGAAAATGAGTCAATGGATTGCTAATCTTTTGGATTTTGATCTTGAGATGAAACCCACCAAGCTGGTGAAAGGTCAAGGTTTAGCTAGATTATAAGCTAAATCAAATTTTAAGGCTATGGGAGTTAATTTCATGAATGTTAATTATATAAATAAGCAAACTGATATTCCTAACAACAGCTTGCAAATCAACTCAAAGTTGACAAAATGCAGTTGGTACAAGGAACTTATATATTTCTTGCAAAATTTCCAGCCTCCTACTAGATTTGAGAAGACCAAAGTGAGGGATTTAAAGCTTAAATCATCCAAGTATTGCATTGTTGATCATGTTCTGTATTAGAAAGATCATGTAGGGGTCCTTTTAAGATGTTTGGATCTAGAAGAAGCAAAACAAATTATGATTGATTTTCATGAAAGTATATGTGGAGGTCATCCTATTTGGAGGAATACAACATACAAGATACTTAGAGCTAGGTAATTATGGCCTATCTTATTCAATGATGTGTTTGCAAAGATCAGAACTTATGATAAATGTCAAAAATTCTTAGGGAAACAACAACTCAAGTCTTTTCCTCTAAAACCCATAGTGGTATTTGGCCCTTTTCAACAATGGCTATTAGACTTCATTGGAGAAATTCATTCATCCTCAATTGGTCAACACCATTGGATTCTAACTGCTACTGATTACTTCACCAAGTGGATAGAAACCATTCCCACTAGAAATGAAACACATAAATTAGTCATTGGCTTCCTGGAAAACATTCTATCAAGGTCTAGTTGTCCTAACAAAATTGTTACTGATAATGCTGCAACTTTTAAAGGTGAGCCTCTAGTGAAGTTTTGTGAAAAAATTGGGATTCAACTTATTAAATATACTCCATACTACCCTCAGGGTAATGGCTTAGAAGAATACTCCAACAAAAGCTTAGTAAAGATCATCATAAATCTATTGGAGGATAAAAAAAAGTCATGGGATTCAAAGCTAAAGTTTTCTCTATGGGAAAATGGAGTAACCACCAAGAGATCAATTGACACTACTCCATTTCAATTGGTCTATGGAACTAAACTTGTTTTTCCTACTCAACTAGATTTGCATGTGGCAAAGTTTATTCAAGATCAAGAAGGGAAAATGGATTAGATGATCCTAAGGATGCACCAACTTGTGTACAACAAACCAGGGAACAACATTTTGATAAAGCACAAATCCATCTACAGAAAATCAAATAAGCTTTTGACAAGAAGGTGAAGAAAGAAAATTTTTAGCTGGGAGACCTGGTTCTCAAATGGGATGCACAAAGGAAAGATAAGGGGAAAAAAGGTAAATTTGAAGCCGTGTGGGTTAGTCCTTTTAAAATTTCTAAAGTTTTGCAAAATAAAAATTTTAAGCTGCAGAAATTGGAAGATGTTGAATTTTCTAGTGGCCCAATCAATGGGAATTTTCTAAAGAAATATTTTTCCTGAAATCAATGAGTGGCTTCTTTTCATTGTAAATATTAGTCTTTAGTTAGTTTTATTTTCTTTCAATAATGACTCCTATACCAATGGATAAGGAACTGGTATTGCATGTTATTGGAGCCTCACAGGGAGGTCTCCATCCCCTGTGGAGCCAGATGTTAGAACATAAAATTGTAGGGGGTCAAAAACACTTTTTTTTTTTGTTTTATTTGAAGTCATAGGGTTTTATAAGTCTTTTTTTTTGGGTCTTTTTGTTGTCATAACTCAAATTTTTGGTTTTTATAAGCAAAGTATTGTTTCAACTTTGGTTTAGAGTCTTTATGTCATGAGACTATTCATCATGATAAGGATAACAGTCCTTATGAGTCACACTCTTTATCCTAAATATCATCACCATGACATGTCGTGCCTCAAAGTTGTACACAGGTTTTCTTTGGGTCACTTTCAAATCATTTACATGTCACGTCAAATTTCAGGTGTATTTGCTGCCAACTCACCTAAAAGTTCGCAGTGTACCTTTAAGTACCCCATACACTCATCTTTCATTATTTCAGATAAGAAACGTGTCAAGGGGAATTTTATGGTTTTCAAAACCTTCATTTAATTAGATTTTCAAGGATTTTTTCACAGAATTTCTAACAGTCTCCTTGAAGTCCACTATTTGATTTTAAAATTAGCATTGTGAACTGACACTTCATACTGGCACTGCAAACTGGCTAAAGAAGATAATTGAGTTTGGGTGACATTCAAATATATCAACTCAAGATCACAAGCACCAACATAAAACCCAAGTGTATCATGTACTCCTTGATGACATCCATGTTGTTCAAAGGTTTAAAGAGGAGTTTATGTTGCTTAATTTACTGGCGTTGCGAACAGATCAAGCTCATTTGTTTCCAACTCTCAAATCCATTTCTATGGCGCTCTAAGCTCTTCCATCTAGCACAGACTATTATCTTAACATCACCTTAGATTTTCCTCTACAAATAAGCCACCTGTCCCAGTGCATCACTAGCATGCAATGCGAACTAGGTGCTACAAATCCTCTGTTTCCAGAATTGTTGAAACCCTCATCTTTTGCATTGATTTGAAACTCGGTCTTAAAAAATTGAATGAGACCTCTATGAAACATGAGGAATATAATTAATCATTTGTAGAACTAAGATTAAATTTCATACCTCATTGACATTGCAAACTGATATTTATGCTCTCAAAACCCTGTTTTAGCAAACAAACCTCACTTGTCTTCATTTCATTACAAATATTAGTGGTTAATCCTTTATTCCTCCCTTTTTGAAATGTGCTCTATATAATACCATTGATGTGTATAAAGATTTGGACAAGTTGAACTCTAGGAAAACAACTCTGTCATGAAACCCTAATTTTTTTGTTTACCCTATTTTTGAATACCAACTGTCAAAGGAATTTACAAAAAGGGTTCTTCAGGCAGTAATTATGGATAGTCAACAAAAAAAGAAGACTCACAAGGGAGGGGATATTGTAAGTATTGAACCCTATGATATGCAACTCATTAAATTTGAACCATTGTTTAGGGAAACTTTTTCGAGGGTAGGTTGTCTAAATTTTTGTCAAAGTTGCAAAGACAGACATCCAGAAGTGGCCAAAGAGTTTGCACTAAATTTTAATGGGACTAAAACTAAAGTGGGGATGTTAGAGATTGATGTTTAAGAACATTCCATCTATGTTGCAACGAAAATACCTGACTGTGGGGAGAAATGGTTTAAATCCATGACATGAAACTCTTCCTTCTCAAAAGAGTTCCTTAAGACAAAATTTCAAGAAGATAACTTTTCTAAACGAGTACCTAGAGGTTACATGCTTGAATGTTTTTAAAATATGCTCAGGGTCATCCATAGAGACTTCACATGTGAAGGGATGTTCAACATTGTATACCAATACCACACCAGAGTATTGTTACACTTTACAAGAAAAGAAGCTGTGCACCTTCCATTCTATTCGTTCAGGAGTATTGGTAAAATGTCAGATAGAGACAAGGCTAAGTCAAATACTATTGATACCAGTGTTTTTCACTCTGGCCTTATCAAAATTTTAGTAATGGAAGAGTTAAGAAAAAATTACATTGATTGGGAGAAATTCCTAACTTCACCAAACTTTCAGCTAGATATTTCCCCTACAGCACAGTCCAAAAGACAAACTCCTACTCTTGTTGAGAGGATTGCACATTGAAAGGAAAACAAGAAGAAAAGGGTGACTAGGAGTGATAAAACTGTCAGAGCTACTAATGAAGAAGAAACAGGTGGTCCTTCAAAACATCCAGATAGAGAGAATTCACCTATGGCATAACTTATTCCCATGGATATTCCTTCAAGAAAACCAAGAGGCTTGAAAGTGGAAAAGCTTGTTTTTTCCCCACCCATTGTTGCAAACAAATTTAAGCCTAGAAGACCTTTTACTAGAGAGGCAACCAAGCAACATGTCCTTGTGAAGGATCATACACCAGGGACTTCAGCCCAAGAAAAAGGAAAATCTTAGTCTTCTAAGAATCCTATAGAATTTATTGACATCACTACTCCTCAGCATGAAAGCAACCCTACCTTCAAAAGGATCAAGAGGTAGCTATAGGAAGTACGAGCTGAAATTGATAAGTTGAAGAAGGAATAATTGGGTTCTTGGATGAAGCTTAAGGGGATGTTGGAAATATATGAAGAGACTATTGATAAGGCAAGGTTCTTGGCTAAAATATTTTTACCCCTTCACAGGAAGCTCAAGAATCTCTATAGGCAGTAAATAACCCATCAAGTTGAAATCAGAAGATTGAAGGTAGAGTTACATCCTTTCAGAGAATAATTGGTAAAGAGAAACTTAGACATGATGGCCAAGGTGGCTACCAGAAGAAGTTTCAGAACAAAAAGATAAATATGTTGATCTTCCAAAATCAATGTTAATTTTGGTCAAAGTTTCTAACATATGCATTTACAACATTTTTTTTATGGTGATGAGTTTTGAACTATAACTAGCAGTTTTGGTGTTTTTCCTCCCATTATATATCAATATAATCAATTTTTGTTGCATATTTGGTCTCCTAGTATACGTTTTGAGATGTTGAAGCTTTGGAAAAAGTGAAACATGTTTCTACTGGAAAGTTCGTAATGCATGGAATTAATAGCGCTGGGAACTGGTTGTTTCAGGACAGTTTGCAGTGTTGCACTGCGAACTCATTTTGTTTTTTAATATTTTGGAGGGAAACGGAGATGCCATTTGTCAAGATGGATTCGTACCAATACTCAAAGAATTATTTACACTTTTGGAGGACACCTGCCTCAAGATGATGCACTCTTATGGACACATCATCAAGCTTTTAAAGATTGTTTCATATGTTTCCAACGTCCTCCTTTAAAATAGTTGTTTGTTTCTTTTTGGTTGTACACTTGTTCCCAAGCTTCCCTTAGGCATGGGGATCCTATGAGGAATTTGAGGGGTGAATTTTAAAGCTGGAATTGATAGTTTTTTCTATTTAAAGGGCATTGTAAGACAAAAGAGGGTTCAAATGGTGTGACAAAAAAACTCTTATTTTGATATTGTCTTTTGTAGCTGAGTTTTCTCCTAATGTGTGGACCATATCCAAGATAATTTTAATGGTGGAAATCAGTCCTACTTTTCATTATCATATTTGTTTTGTCTTACTTTGATATCAGTATGTCTTGAAAGATTCATCTGGATGTTGTTTCGTTATTTCAATAAAGGATTTATTGTGATATTATATGAAAGCTTATCAGAGTCATTTTCTCTTTGATTTTAAGAGGTTCTTATTAAAATATTTTTCTTCATATGTGTGTTAGTATTATTTGATGTAAATGATATGCATATTACACTTTCCTGGTTAAGTCTTCCATCTATCACTTTATATCTTAAAATGTGATTTGAAGCTATTCAAGGCCTTTTTTGTTGGTGTGTATTACATGGAATTATCTATGATTGACATCTTTATTTAATTTTTCCATCCATTTTCCACCTTTTATAAAAAATTATCCTTTACATTATGATGGCTATTAGGCTTACACCTACAACAATCTAGGTGTTAATTCTAGTGCTAACATCAACCTTGTTGGTTGAGGTATGGTTGTCTTATGACTCCCAAAATGATCTCTGCTTCCAATGCTAGATTTGTGTGTAGCCTTATTTTTAGAATGAATATGATGAACATTTCGCATAGCTTCCACAATATTTGTAGGTTTTCTTAAGAAAATCTTGTGTTTAATGTCTTCTTTTAATCCACCCATGTAAGGTTCCAACAAGTGTTCATCACTTATGTTATCCACCCTTGTGGCCAGTACCTAAAATTCTAAATTATAATCTTCAATACCACCTAAGTGCTTGATTCTTGTCAATTGACTGAAGTAGTCTTGTTCCCAAACTTTCCCATATTGTGCTTCTAAGTCTCTTGTAAATAAACCCCAAGTGTAGTGATATAAAGGGGGTTGCATTTTCACTATCCATTGATACTATTGATATGGTTTTATATCAAAGTTTAATGTTTCTATGTCAATCCTTTTCTTATCATCCATAATATTATGTAGTTCAAAATATTTCTTTATTTGGTTCACCCAGGTAAAGAGCTTTGTACCATCAAACTTCTTTAATTCAATGTTTGGAAAGTTGAATTTAGGACCCCCTCCATAATTAACTCCACTATTGGAGTTAGATTCACTAGTTGAAAATGGATTATTATTGGCATTTTGTTCAACATGAAAACTACCTTTATTTCCATGATTCCATTGCCTTTTCATATCTCGTTTAGGGAATCTCTCATATAGAGCTTGAAAGATCATGGAAGACATGGAATTTTTCATTTCCTTCATGGAATTTTGTATTTATTCTTTAATGTCATTCTTATTTTCTTTCATATTATTTTCCATATCATCAATATTCCTTTTCATTTATTGAATTTGTCTTTTTTTATTTTACCCAATTATTAGAATTGTCACTCAAATCCTTAAGTTGTACCTCCAATAGGGACAACCTGTTATGTATGTCCTCATTTTCCTCTTGAGTCATAGATGAGACTTATGGAGGTTTAATAGGTGTTTTCACCTTTTGGGACTCATATGGATTAATAATAATAATGCTCCTCTATTCTATATTTATCACAAATTTTGAATCACCAGAAGCAGATCTTCCAAAAAAATGTTATGTCAATTGTAAGTTATGTACCTTTTAAAACCTTAATTTGGAGTATTTCCTCCTGGTTGACCTTCCTTCTGGTGTATCTCTAAAATTTCGACCCTTCTGAGTCTGAAATTTCATTTTGTAGTCATATTCTAAGTCCTCTCTTCAATGCCACATGTATGATAAAAATTAGATGTGTCAAGTGGAAGTTATGTTAACTTCCCCACACCTTACTGATTTTTTGCCTTTCTAGGAGAGAGAAATTGTATTGTGTGCCACATGCACAATATTTGATATATGATTATGAAACATTGTACCAGAAATATTGTAGTCCATATTATTTCCAATGAAATGGGTCTCATAGAATTTGGAGCCTCATTGAAGAAATATGACTAGTTTACCCAAAACACCCATTGAGACTAGTTAATAGGACTAATCATATACCCTATCTTCCATAGGGTGTATCTCCTAAAATATGATGACCCAGAAGCTGAAATATCCAATTTTCATGGTTTGAGTCGTCATAGAAACAAAGTTATAGCGAAAATTCTAGTATGATTTTCTTGGAGAAGAAAAACCCTAGGATCAATGAGCTTTGATACCAAATCTTATGATACAACACCTTAAAATTGATAAAAAGTCAATAATTGCAATCCACTTCGAGGAGGAAACCTCCCTTTACAATAGATCCACCTCATAATAAAATATGAGATGAGATAAGATGATCCTAATACTAGATCTCCTTGATATATATATATATATATATATATATAGAAGACAAAGGGTTACAATTATGATGAAAGGGTGCTATGAAGGGTTCTAGCCGACTTACTAGAAATGTAATAATTAAATATATAATTATTAATAATGGGTGGGGATTTGTCTAGAAATTAACACAAGCCTTTGAAGAAGTTTTTGAAATATATGGTGCTTATGAGTAGCATCATTGATTTTGAGCCTTCCAATTTTTAGGAAGAAGAAAAGAAGTAGGTATTGTAGGATGCCATGGTAGAGGAGTACATATCTATTATAAGGAATGATGTTTGGGACATAGTGCCAATACTGGAGGGGAAGTCATTTGTGAGTTCCAAGTGTCTCTACAAGATCAAGCATGTTGCATATGGTAGCATCAAGAAGTTCAAGGTGAGGTTTGTGGCGAGAGGTTTATCCCACAAACAGGGAGTGGACTACGAGGATACATTTTCTCCAGTGGCAAGGCATGCTTCTATACAATATATTATTTCTATTGCTTCTGTTATGAGGTGGAGGATACATTATATGGATGTGAGAATTAATTTCCTCAACGAGATCATTGAGGAGGAGGCATACATAGAGAAATCTCAGGGATTTGAAGTACATGGGAGGGATTCTCATGTATGCAGGCTTAAGAAATCCTTGTACAAACTCAAATAGGTTCCCAAGTCATGGTATTCTAGGATTGAGATATAATTGTAGAGTATGGGATTTACAGAGAGTGAGGCAGATCCTAACTTGTACTTCATACTTGATGGAGAGTATCCTCCAATCTTGGTTTTGTATGTAGATGATTTATTTCTCATAGGTGCAAAGGAGCTTATTGTTGGGTGCAAAGTGGATTTATCTAGTGAGTTGGAAATGAAGGACATTCCCTTGATGTATTATTTCTTGGGGATATAGGTATGGAAGGAATCAAGATAAATCTTCCTTGGACAAGGTGTTAGTCCCTAAAATTGTAGTGTCACTACCGAAAATTTAAGTTCCGGTAGCAAAATTAACAAGTCACCTAACAAGTTTGTTGCATGAAGTTTTTCTTTAGAAACCCTAGTTATTGTCACCTAAATTTGACCCCATCAATTTGTTTTTGACTTTCTCTCCATAGTTTCCCTAACTTCACCAGTTTCCCATCACTTCATTTGGTGATTCTTTGCAAATTCTATTTTATGAAAAATGAGTTTTCAATTTAGCTAAGTCCTAGTCTCATGTGCAAATCTTTCCATTATTTGAACCTAAGTCGAGTCTAAAATAATATTGTTAAAGCACCAAATTGGATGTCTAAAGTTTACCACGTGCCTAAGATAATGCATATCCTAAACCAGGTAGGGTTGAATATTAAGTGATGGCATATATCAAAGTATTGAATGTCAATATTTTTTCAAACGTTTTTGGCTTCATTCCAACACAATCTCTATTATTTTTTTTTTGTAAGTCAAACACTTTATCAAGGCCTACCCGTTCCCATGTCATACAAGAGATACACCATATGTCCAAGTCGTAAACCAAGTGTTAAATTAAGCTCGCCACATCACTGTATACATAAAAGTATTTTTATAGGTTGAGAATAACAATTTATAGAAACAACTCTTAGATACATGAATAGGCTCTGCAAAAAAATTTGGGTGGCGCTATTAATTCCATTCATATTATTTTTCTCAAAATGTGTTTGGAAATCATCACAAGAAGAGCTTGTGTGAAATTGAAATCATAAAATCAAACCATTGTCCAAGAGCAAAGTAAAAGGTGTTTGATCGATCAAGGGTTTTTCCTTGTCCCACTTCACAAGTTTTACATGGAGAAATAATACCCTGGAGCTTTGTATAACCTCATATCAATAAATATGCAAGTGATTTTTTTTCCAACAAACCTTGGTATAAATTACCTCGAAACCTTTGTGGATATAAGGTATTTGTAGCAATTTCTTTTATTTTTGGTGATGGAGCTAGTGTTCTCCAAATACCATTCTCTGTTAAAGAAAGGTAAGCCCGCAGGTGTGAAGAGGATGTCCATCATCACCAACAGATAAAAAATGTCAAACCATGTGTTCATAGGCTGAAACAAAATCACCCAAGGGAGAGTCCAGTTCTGGTATATGGGTATCATTGCAGGCATCGATAGTGTAATATCTAAGTTGTGGGATTATTGTAGCTTGTTTGATATGTTCTTCATGGAAAGTTTCATTAAAGAAACCCTGCAAGGAATTATAAAGGCACAATTTTTTTTGTGTAAATGTGTTGAACCTGCACATAATAGATATATCTAAACAATAATACACACATTTGCAGAGAGAATTTGAGAAAGAAGAAGAAGTAGAGAAAGAATGAAAGAATTCTCATTAACCGTTGTGAATAATGAATAATTTACACATGATATACTTTGTATAACTCAATGAGTGAGCACTAGAGGAGAATCAGTGCACCATAGTGGTGGTCTAGAGTGATATGGACACACACGAGTAGTTACGGGAGTGAAATGCCACCTAGTCTAGTCTCTTAGGCAGTTACGGGAGTGAACTTCCACCTAGTTGAGTTAACTAGTCAACTAGTCTTCAATTAGCTGACTGAACAAAGAATAGTGAGTAGTTAACTTAGGGAATCAAGAGTAATGCGTCATTCTGATGATGATCCCAAGTCAAGTGTGCATTAGCTGGTGATGATCCCAATGTTGCATGTGACAAAACCAATGCAACATCTAAACTCAACTCAACTAGTCAAACTGAAGTGTCAACTGAAAGAGAATATTCTTCGGGTGGAATATTCTCCCCTAAAATATAGGAGACTAGATAATGACTAATTATGACTAATAAACAAGGAAAAACCTTAGTAAAAATAAGTCCTATGTGTGTGTGAAGTAACTCCAACAATTTGTTCATCGTCATTCATCTAGATAAAAATATGCACCAGTCCATTGGCATGAAAAGAATATCCACTTTCGAAACAAAATAATCCATGAGGGTTTCACTCCCTCTCACATTGCCTCTGAAGGAATACTATAAGTCTACACATTGGCAATTGATATTGTCCCCAAAAGAGTGGTTAGATTCATAATGCTTCCTTCACATGGTTGGATTTTTCAAAACTAACATTCCTTCTAAAAGTAATGTTGCATTGGAACCTATCAAAGACAATGAAGAAGTTGTCAGAGAAGAACATGTAGAATTTTCTTTTGTTGGCCTTCTTATGGAATTAACTTATCATTATAAAAATTTGGGCATTGGATTAGAAAAACGTATTCACATTCAGGTTGATAAAATCTTAAAGGATCCATTTTTGGTTTATCAAGGACACCATGGTAATTGAAGTGTTTACAGGGATAATATAATTTTACTAGGAGTAATGTTTTGGAGAAGGAATGAACATATTGATAATTTGGAGATTCTTGATCAAAAGCACCATTTGCAACCAATTGAAATATGGTCTATAAAATTTTCTCTTGGTGATCAATACATATCCAAGAAGCAAATGGTCATATTCAAGGTAGTGGGCCCCAAAATAACACTTTGCATCAAACATACACATTTTGAGGAGAAAGATCAACTAGAAGTTGAGTGATCAACACCAAATTTCAAGGCATAAAGACAATGGATATACAAGTGGTAGAGTATTTAACTATAAAATCTCAAGCCCAGATTCCAGGGCATGAGTTGTGCAATTCATTCCAGATTCAAGTATAAGTGACAATCATGTAATAATTCAGAGTTATTTGAATATTTGACATTCCAAAAATACTCTCATTGAGCAACACAGAATCATATTTCTAGGCAGAGGTTTTTCCAATTGTTTCATATTTCTTTCCTCGAGTTGGATATTTATTTTATTTTGGTTTAGTGATAAACTCTATTTGCAAAAAGATAGAAATTGCTCATCAATTTTAACTTTCCATAAATTTTATTATTTCAAAGTAGGAGGATGGGGGGGTTCATTTCTTAGGCCGAAGAGAGAGGCTTTGGGGGCAGGATTGTGTGTCTATCATTGTAAGCCCATGGAAAATTTGTTTTTGTAGCATTTTATTATCAGATATTCTTGAGAGTTGAATTACTAGTCTGTTTACCCTTTGTTTATCATTTTGTTACTAATTATTCTTGCTTGAATAAGTTGCAATTATTGAGGATCAACTCTTGACCATGGATTAGATATTTTTAACACACCGAAGGATTCATTGCATCTTATTGTAATTCATGTGTCTTGTTCAAGTATTTTCTATTAACTCTTAGAAAGGATTTTTGTTTATGGATATTCCATCCCATGAATGCACAAGATGATCTAGGATAGGTCTCATTGAGATTCATATTTTTTTTCTTATTATTCTACCTTCCATAATGATAAAATTTGTATCTGATATTTAGCTTGATTTCCTTTGATTCATAGAAAGTTAGTAAAGGATTCCATGCCCAATGGCCTTGACCACATATCTATAGTTTTTCTTAATCAATTTCTCTTCCTTCTCATCTTTCTTGATCTAGTCTACCCGATACACCAACATTCTCAATCATTACACAAACAATCAAGATGCATTAGGCATGCTCCTCTTGTAGTCAATAACATCTTCTAGCGATAACACAAGGGAAGTATGCAGTAAATATATATAAGATATTTAGGATGGAGGACTATAAACTGATGGATATGCCTATGGTTACCAATTTGAAGAAGGTGATCACTTCAGATTCAGAGTTGGTAGATCCCAAGATATAAATACATATGATAGGGTACTTGATGTATTTGGTCAACACCAAGACATATATTTGTTTTACTGTGAACACCTTTAGTCAGTTCATAGTGGAGTCTAAGCAGGTGCATTGGATAGTAGTGAAACATGTGGTTAGGTACTTGATAGCTACAATGGAGTATGGATTGAGGTATATTGGAGGATATGGAGTGGAGTTTTAGTGATATAAATGCTCAGATTGGGAAGACAGTGTAGTAGACATAAAGAGAACCTTAGGGTGTTGCTTTACCTTGGGATCAATAATAATTACTTGGTTTAGCAGGAAGCAGACTTCTATAGAACTCAATTGAGTAGAGGAAAATTATATGGCAATGAGTATGGCTAGTTGTGAAGCCATTTGGATTTGAAAATTGCTTATAGGTTTACTTGATCAGGAGTTGGAGCCTATAGTGATATTATGCGAGAATCAAAATTGTATCAAACTATCATAGAATCCAGTATTCCATGACAGGTCCAAGCATATTGATATCATATACCACTTTATCTAGGATATTATCCAGAAGGGAGAAATGAAGCTTCAATATATTTCCAAATATGAGTAGGTTGCAGATATTCTGACCAAGCTCTTGGAGAAATAGAAGTTTGTGTTCTTCAAAGACAGACTTGGAGTGGTGCAGAATACCTTCCTCGCTAAGAGGGAGTGATGATTCATGTAGCATTGATTAGGAATTTTTGCATAGGCTTGGTGTATAGAATGTGGAATTCGTCCCAAGCCTTCTATTCTTGAATTTTATTTAATTAAAAGAATTATTAAAGTAAATTGACTTTATTAATTATTATTTAACTAATTGTGTTATTTAAGAAAAATGATAAAAGTGATTAGCATGTAATCTAAATCTCAAGTGAGAAATAGATTGCAAATCGTGATTATAAAACAAAGGCTAGGGTGAAGGATGAAAACACTTGATACTGTTGGATAAATTACTATTTTCGACACACTAGTTTAGTGGGAGTTAACTGACTAGTTCTATTTTAGACTTTCTATTTAGATCATCACTATTATGCATGCATGCATTCCTAAGTAATGTTAACTCCTTGATTTATTTTCTTAATTATGAAATGTTCTTTCCTATATATGAGTGTATTCCACTCACTCATTGTATCATATTGATCATCGTTGTATCAATCATCATTCATTGATCAACTCATTGGAGTAGTGTGAATATATTTTCTCATTATTCCATATTGAATCTCTTGTCCTTTATTTCTAAGATTTGTTTATACTTGTTTTAGCTATATCTCCTTTGTAGGTTTCTATGAAACATTGACATGGTATCAGAGATAAGCTTCTTGGAGAAAGCTAGACAAGCTAGAGAATAAGGAAAATCATAGTTTTTGTGAGCAGAGTCTCTGTAAAAGACAAAGAGATTTCTCCCAAAATATTAACTTTATAAGGAAACGACCCATGTGAAAAATAAATCGACCCATTCTGCAAGTGGGTTTTCAACCATTTGGATACATTCCTCACCGTTTTCTTAGAAAGGAAGTTGAAAGATCGCCTCTTGAAACTGATACAAATTTTCCATTTAAAGTGCCCCTTTTTACAATGATTTGTCCCAAAATAATAACTTTATGATGAAACGACCTAAGAAAGAAATAAATTGACCCATTATGCAAGTGATTTTTCAACCATTTGGATTAATTACTCATCGTTTTCTTAGAAAATAAGTCAGAATATCGCCTCCTGAAACTGATACAAATTTTCCATTTGATGTTCCCTTTTTGCAATGATTTCTCAGTTTTTCACTTGTATATTGAGGGTAAATTTTAGGGGTTCTCAGACATAGTGGGAAATATGGATATGAAACCAATTCTACAGTCAAACTTGGTGGTAATCCTCACACCATAAAATTATTTTGATTGGAATCCCAAGGTTGAATTCCAACTCAGAAGGAGAGGACTGCACAATTTGATGATGGGGACAAAAACAAAACCTACATAAACAATTGAGAAGACCATATGGTTGAAATGAAAGGATGAGGCCAAGAGACTTATTCTTGAATTATTTTCAGTTGATTTATGGTTTCATGTTTCCACATGGAAGACTCCAAACACAATATGCACCACCTTGGAAAGTATCTTTGCAAATCAGGATAAGATGAGAGGTAATATGCTTGAGGTAGAGTTGAATACCATGGATCCTAAAATATTTGATAATTTGTAGGATTTATTTACCAAGTTTAAATATTTGATATTGATCTTGGCATCTTGTTGTATTGATAAGTATACACAAATTGGCCAAATTATTCTAACAATATTGGCTATGCTAGGACCAGAATATGTTGTCTATGTATCCACTTTCCATTATGGAAAATATCTCATGGGAACAAAGTGGACGATTCCTACCGTGGATCAATTCATTGATTCTCTCACACATGAGAAGGAACAAATCATTCATATGGGACTAAGAAAGGATCCAAATGCACATTCCCTCACCATTCATGATGGAAAAGGATCATCTAAATGGAACGGAAAGGAGAAACATAACAAGAAGGAGGGATATTCCAAATCCTTCAAGGATTCTTCAGGTTCCAAAGACTCTTCAGCTTACAAATAGAAGAAGAAGAAGACAGTCAAGTAGTGCACTTATTGCAATAAATTGAATCATGAAGAATCCACATGAATGAAGAAATGAATCGATCTTATGGAACATGTACTTCAACAAAAAAACCTTGGAAACTTCATTCCTGAAGGAGCCAAGAAGAGGAACAAACAAGATCCCGCGTCTAAGAAAGGTAATCATCATGATCTTGTTGCAATTAATTCCTCATATAATTCATGGATTATATATTATGGCGCATCACATCATATGAAAGCAAAAGAGGAAGTTTTTACTTCTTTGAGATGATGCTCAGGACCCCCTATTCTCATGGGGGATGATACTCTAGTAGCAATAGTAGGAGATGGGATTTTGGACTTCCCTAATTGAAGTTTTGAGACTGTGTTACATGTTCCAAATCTTTCTATGAATCTACTCTCAGTTTATCAGATGACTCGGAAAGGTAAAAAGGTTGAACTTACATCAGATTCAGTTTATGTACTCGACATGCATGGCAATTCCATCATTGCAATTGGTTAGATGGATCACAAGTCAAGGTTGTATAAATTCACTAAGGACTCTTCTTTACTACTTACACATGAGGAGAGTAATTTTCATGCACCTCCAATGTAACATGTAGATACTCTTGTGCTTGCACCAGTTCTAGACATCAGAGATGATTCCATACACTTAGATTTTGTACATGGAAATGATTAGTTAGTAAAACCATATAAGGATCCATCTTCGAAGCTTCAACAGATGCCCAAGAGGGAAAAATTCACACTTCATAAAGTAGGTGTCCTTGCAGGGGATCCATTAGATTCGAGGAGAAATTGATCTCAGTATGAGGAGCCTTTTCATGTACTTTTAGCTTCTGAACTTAGGATGCCCATGCATTTTTATATGGTTCAATATTTAGATCCACAAACCTACAATAAGGTTGTGGTAAATCCATTATGGAAAGCATCCATGAAGGAGGATTATGACTCACTCCTAGAGAATCAGACGTGGGATATGGTTCCACTTCCACAAGAAAGGACTATTTTCAGATGTAGACGGGTCCACAAGATCAAGAGGTATAAGGCTAGACATGTTTCCAAAGGACTTCATTAGATCCATAAATATTTCTACATCTTCATGAAGACTTCCAGTGAGCAGAAGTTTCAGACTTTGTGGGATCGTCTTGGAGTGAAGAACACAGTTGCCTAGAAACTACATTTTCTTCTTTTGATGCATTGTCTTTTGAGGGGGGTTTGTTCCCACATGATTTTCCCTCTTTCCTCATTTTTATTCAGTATTCATTAGTTGCATTGTAAATGAGTACCTAATATGGCCTAGTTTACGGGACTCGTTTACTCCATAGTGATGTTCAAGGGGGGTGTTGGAGAAATTACAATTTTTGACACACTAGTTTAGTGGGAGTTAACTCAATAGTTCTATTTTATACTTTTTATTTAGACCATCACTATTATGCATGCATGCATTCCTAAGGAGAGCTAACTTCTTGATTTATTTTCTTAATTATGGAATGTTCTTTCCTATATATGAGTGTATTCCACTCATTCATTGTATCATATTGATCATCATCGTATCAATCATTATTCATTGATCATCTCAATTGAGTAATTTGAATATATTTTCTCATTCTTTGATATTTAATCTCTCGTCCTTTGTTGATAAGCTTTGTTTGTACTTGTTTTAGCTAGATCTCCTGTGCAGGTTTCTATGAAACATTGACAAAGACATCTTTGTCAGGTTGAGAGAGAGAGAGAGAGAGAGAGAGAGAGAGAGAGAGAGGTTTGGATCATGAAGGACTATGATTCAAGATATTTTATAGGTGGAGAAGGAATTCCATCTAGAGATCAAATTAAGGAGAAGAGACAATAGAGGTTGTCGCAAGTGAGTTTCAATTGACAAGCGAAGCCACATGGAAGAGTTGTGTCATACATAGTTTTATGTACATGATTTACAAACATGTACATGAGTGCCAATGGAGACAAGTACATGATTTAAGAACATGTACATGAGTTCCAATGGAGACAATCATGTGTACATGGGTGTGTAGTAGGAATAATCACGTACATCTAAAAAAGCATGCAGATCTGAGTCATACATTAGATCAAAATTTGTGAGGTTTGTCTACAATTGTATCTCTCTCAGTGGGCCAATACCATTGTTACGAGAGATTTGATTTGAACATAATAAAATCATTCTCAACACTGGTTTTCCCTCTGGGGATTTTTTAGGTGTATCTACCCAAAACTATTGGGGTTCATGTGTGCAAGATTTGGTTTCTAGTTTTTGTTTCTGTTGTATTTTTAAAGTTGAATATTTCAGCAATGTATTTTTGTTTCGTGAGCTACTAATCTAATTTTCAATAATAAAATCACTAGATAACAAGGTACCTAGGTGTTGGAGTAAGGGGTTTTCAACAATCCATGCTTAGTTGGCCTCCATATAACACCACCTTTTATATTTTACATTTTCTAGGTAGGTGAGAAATTAATTTTCCTCACACTGCAACTCATGAATATTGGCATACATTAGCCAATGAATGGTTTTAATATCATGTTGTAGTTTAAAGGAACATTAAAATTAGATAGGCAGGTCATATCTACCTTATAGCGGTCCACCTATTGCTCCAACTACTCTACCTTTCTCTTGTATTCTTCAGTTCATTTAGCCATGCTTTAGATGTTAAATTTCAAAGCATGGAAAAAGGAAACCTCTACACGAGCCATGACAACAGGATTTGTTCTTGTGTCTTCCATCAACGATGTCTTAGTAGTGATTGTGAGTTCATGAAATATCAGTGTTTTGGTCATTTTATGTGATTGCTTCATCACTCTAACTTCGAATTTTCCATATACAGATGCATCTAAACCCACAACCGCATTGGATTTGGAAGGGGTGAACTTGCCAAAGAAAATTTCACCTAGAGAAAAGTGACCCCCTATGATAGATGTTCCTAGGGTTGTAGTATCGCGTTTTACCTTACTACTTTTACAAAACTAAACTTGTTCTTTGAGGGTTTTTTTCACAAATGACTCAGTTAATGAATTTCATTATGATGATCAGACATAATTTATTTTAGATTGATTAGTTTTAAAAATGTGAAAATGGTTTAAAATAAATGCATGAGATGATTTGATGAGTACTTATTGCAATGATGTTAATTAAATAATGATGATTAGTCAGTTGATGATATATATATTGCAGATATTAGTAGCAGTTTTCTAAGTTGACAGGGTACTTATAGACATGTTGACGCCGACATCGATGAAGAGACTCTGAGACTCTGGATTGTGTTAGGGAGTAGAACTTATTGGATAAATTTGTTTTGTGTAATTTAAAGGATTAATGATTATGCCAATGAAAATGTTTTAGTGGATGCATGGACACAAATTATGCTTGTCGATCTGATTCACACATGGGTAATGGGGATGTAAGGATCCATACCAGGTATTATCATGATAGGTGGAACAATGCCATTTCTTCCACCTACTAACACTCCTACTATGCGCAGAGTTGAAAAGAACAAGGCACTTTTTCTCAAGCGATTGCATGTTTTTGTGAGGGTAGGCCACAAACTCGGCCACTCACGAGAATAAAATGAGGGGCATGCAATAAGGTGAGAGCCTTATTCTCCAAAATCCATTAGTATCTTAGATAGGGGAAATGACCAGAGTCAATGAGAATTGTAGTTGTGCCACGTTTCCCATTGCTCAAGGTTAGATGCTTGAAGAACATGACGCATGACACCCTTGAAGTACGCAAGTAAAACCCGAAAGGCATGGCATGCATGACACCCTTGGAGTACACAAGTAATACCTGAAGGGCATGGTATGCATGACACCCTTAACATTCTTATGGAATTACAGATGGATATGTAAAAGTATAAATGAAAAATAATCTATGTACATGATACAATAAAAATCATTCTTAAAAATTATAAAAATATCAAATAAATTTATGCACATAGAAAAGAGAAAATATAAATTAAGAGACCAAAATATAATTTTATTATTAACCTTAGATAAAACCAGATAAAATTAAATGCATGAACTGAACTTGAATCTAAGATGTTAATGTTTTATTTTTAGTAAATTTATTAATGGAAAAATTTAAATTCATGAGAACTCTAAATAAATGAAAAATTATAATTCATGAGAATTCTAAATAAATGAAAAGTGGAGGGAATAATGCTAAAACAAGTTGAAAACATAAGCTAGAAAAAAGGTAAGATAAGAGTTAAGTGGGAAATGCATTATAACACCAAGACATTAAGTATTCTCATGCATCTAAAATAGGATTTTGAGAGAAAATCTAGGAGACACCAATGAGAGATTGTAGAAAGTCAAGAGAGGTGGTGGGTGAGGGAAATGAATTAAATTAAATTAACAATTAATATTTTCTGCATGCATGTAGACAACACATGTTAGATGAATAATCAAACTAAAATAATTAATCGACGCGGTTTCCCAACCTTTAATCAGAAGTTCTCCAATTCCGAGTTTAATGAAGACAAATCCAATTCCAAAATCTATTCTCTGTTTTATGTAACCGTGTGAGTGTGTTCAAGAATCCATCATGTTCTGTTGTAGATCGTCATTCCTCACGCATAAAATCCCTACCTGTTAGCGTTAACTTATTTATTTTTTTATTTATTGCTCCCGAATGTCTGTTAAGATCAATCCAAGGATCTTCGCTTATCTCGACTTTCATGATAATGCTGGGTATTATTACTTATACCAAAAACCATCCGAGTGGAAACTCTTCAATTATTTTATTTGCATTGTCATCGTGTCTCACATGTGATCTTCATTATCGTAACTACTCAGCCTTCTGTTTTGACCAGTTGTAAATATTTGGTACACTGATTGTACCAGTCGTTAGGATTTTTTGTTTTGTTCTTTGTTTCAATTGTAATTGTTCTCTCCTATAAGGTTTATCCTTTCATCTAACACAAATGTGCTCTAAACATTCTTGTTCTTTTTCTGTCTTCTCTGTATTATCTTCTTATTTTGTCATGGTATCAGAGTGTAGGATGTAAGCCTCTTCACATAGCCTGGAGAGAAGCCCTATCCTAGGAGAAAGAGCGCAAAGAATACATTGTCTCATAGACGAGAGCGCTAGAGGTAAGACTCTTCATAGAGCTCGGATAGCAGTCCACTCGAAATATCCTTGGAGACAACACAGTGCGAGGAAGCAACCTTCCTGAAGGATGAAGCGTTTAAAGATTCATGGAATCACTTATTCAGGAGGAAGATGCAGAAGAAGCAAAGGAGAAGTTACAACAGTCATTAGATTAGAGCACGGAGAATCGACATACGTCGGATCTAGGAGGGACAGGTGGCGAAATATATGAAACTCTGGATCAACAACACTCCAGGAGTTTCCAGACGAGTTGGTCGCAAAATTGTCAAAGCAGCAGGGAGCCAGAGTCAATATGAACCGTTCGTCAGAAAGGATGCATGTCAGTGGATCCTACACTTCGAAGAAATGACACTCCGGGAGAAATCAAGTGTGGAGGTATCAAAACTTCCAAAGTCCCAAAGGCACGAAGTAGATCTGGACCGTTGGAGCCAGACGGGACACGCGTCACGTGATCCCATACTTCAGTGCTAGAGCACTTCAGAGGTTTAAGGAGTGTGAGGGATCCGAAATCACCGAAGGGTCGGTTTCCCGGAGTTAATCTTAGCCATTGGATCCAAGGGACACGTGTCAGACGATCCCCATATTCAACAATCTCAAACTACACAACAACGCAGTAAGTTTGGCTAGAGATGAGGACTCACAAAGGACCGGAGTCCCATAGAGGATCCAGACCGTTGATTTTAGTGGATGCGTGGCGTTAGATATGGATATCCAGAGCATCAACACTCCGGAAGAAAGAAGGTTTGTTGATTCAAGAACTCCCGAACCCCCGAAGCTCTGAAGAGCTAGAGTAGATCTAGATCATTGACCAAAGTTCATTGCAATCGTCTGTTGCAAAAGGACACGTGGCACAAGATCCCTCACTTCAGAGGTTAAGAGCTCCTGAGGAAAGATGATTAGTGTGGAGAAAGAACTCCCGAAGGTTAGAGTTCATCTGATTCGTTCATCAGCGGGGGACAGGTGTCAACCGATCTCGCACTTCAGAGATTCGACACTCCGGAGGTCAGGGCGTATTAGTAGACGAAAACTTCCGAACGTCAGAGTTCTGAAGTAAATCTCAGTGGTCCAATCAAGAGGAAAAGTGGAGGCAGATCCCGCACTCTACGAGTTTGCTAATTTGGTACTCCAGAGGATTGTTAGTATTGTGTATTGAAAAGGCCCAAAGCCCGAAATCCCGAAGTAATTGTGATTCGTTGATCTTCGATCAATGAGGACCGTTGATCTTTGCAGCATTACGACTATTCAACCATTAGGCTATTCAGAGGAACTAAGGTCTTCATGCGTAAATGCCCGAAGCCTGAAGTCCCAGAGCACCTAGTTTTCAGCTCCCAGACACATGAGAAGCTAATTTTTTTTTTTGGCTCTCAAGTACACTCAAATAGACCGATTCCACCATTATAGGGGCTCAAAGCTATGAATCTATATATCTTGTGCTCGGATAGTCAAATCCATCCAGATCAAATTTAAAGAATTGGTTTTCCCTGCTTTTTTTGGCCCAAAGTCATGTAGATAACTTCACAGACCTATTTTTACGCATGGAAAATGGGTAAAGCACGAAAATCCATAACATTTTCTTTCTGTTCTATTTTTTTCAATATGGCCACCTCTAACAACTTAGGACCAACACAAGCACCGATTCTTCTTGGAAAGAACTATGAATTTTGGTCTTTTAGAATAAGATCCTTCTTACAAGCACAAGAGTGTTGGGATCCAGTGGATCTTAGCTATGTGGAACCAGATCCAGTAGCCCTAACTGCCATGACCAATCAAGAGAGAGCTTCTCAGGAAGAATAGAGGAAAAGAAAGAATAAAGAAAAATTATGGATTCAAAACTCCGTGTATGACTCGATTTTCTCCAAAATTACAGGAGTTTTTACTTCAAAACATGCCTGGGACATCCTCAAAACATCTTACCAAGGAAATGACAAGGTCAAAATAGTCAAGCTGCAGACCTTGAGGACACATTTTGAGACTTTGAAAATGACAGAGTTTGAAAACATGGACCAATTTATGACTAGAGTCATGGGAATTGTAAACCAGATCAGAATGATTGTTGAAGACATCCCTAATCAAAGGATCGTTGATAAGTTCATCATAAGCCTTCCAAAGAAATTCGATATGGTTGTTACAACCATCCTTGAATCCAAGGATTTGTCCAATTTTTCCATAGATGAACTAATGGGTTCTCTATTGACACATGAGACAAGACTACATCTAGAAGATGATTCAATAGCCAACTCCTTCATGACTCAATTCTCTTTTAGCAGAGGGATAGGAAGAGGCAGAGGTAGAGGTCACCGAGGAAAATGGATTATTCCAAGTAACAATCACTTAGGTGAAGGTCACAAACATCAGAACCAGAATCATAATTTCCATCCTCAAAGGGGTAGAGGGAGAAGGTCAAATGATAAAGCAAGCATACAATGCTACTACTGCAAAGAGTATGGGATATTTGGATCTGAATGCCAGAAGAAGAAATCATATCAACACTTAGGTAGAGAAAATGTCTCAAATCATGAAGGAGAAACCTCAGATGCAATGTTTCTCTCATGCCACAAGACCGAAGAACAACCCAAATATATCTGGTTGCTGGACAGTGGCTGGAACAATCACATGATAGGTAACAAAGATTTAATTTCATGCATTGATTCTTCTATTTCATCTGATATTACACTTGGAGATGACTCTTTAGTCAAAGTTCAAGGAAAATGAACTGTACCTATTCTCACTAAACAAAATGTCAAGAAAGACATAAACAATGTCTATCATGTTCCAGAGCTGAAACATAATTTGTTAAGTGTAGGAAAACTAATTGAACATGGCTATAAGGTACTTTTTGAAGGAGCCTCATGTAAGATATATGACAAAACCCCCAATAGACAATTGATTTCTGTAATCCACATGACTAGAAATTGAATGTTTCCCCTATCCCTTAGAACTGCAAATATGACTCAATCTTATGCACACAATGCATCCACCTCCAATGAAACTATGATTTGGCATGCAAGATTTGGACATATACCCTTTCAGAGTCTAAGCCTTCTACAAAATCACTCCATGGTCAAAGGTCTAGCTATTTTCAAAGAGAAAAATCCCCCATGTGAGTCTTTCATTCTTGGAAAACATAAGAGAAAAAAATTTCCACAATCCTCCACTCAAGCCAAACAACACTTATATTTGGTTCACACTGACCTATGTGGACCAGTGCAAACAAATTCAATAGGTGGTAGCTTTTATTTCCTAACATTTATTGATGAATTTAGTAGGAAAATATGGATCTACTTCCTCAGACACAAGTCTGGAACCTTTGCAAAGTTCAAAGAGTTCAAGGATGAAGCTGAAAAACAGATTGGGAGATATGTGAAGCTTCTTAGGTCAAATGGAGGAGGAGAATATTGTTCAACAAAATTTTCATATTTCTGCAAATCACAAGGCATCATCATGCAAACTACATCCAAGTATACTCCATGACAAAATGGAGTGGCTGAAAGGAAAAATCCAACTATAATGAACATGACAAGGAGCCTTCTCAGAGAGAAATGTATGTCAAATCTATTTTGGGCTGAAGCAGTAGCATGCTCAGTTTATCTCCTTAATAGATCTCCAACCACTAGTGTCAAGATGAAGGTCCCTCAAGAAGCATGGAGTGGGACAAAACTAAATTTTTCTCATCTTAGAACATTTGGATGTATTGCATTCACTCACATAACTTCAGAATTGAGGAAGAAACATGATGATCGAAGTGATAAATTCATTTTTGTTGGGTACAATGATACATCCAAAGCCTACAGACTCTACAATCTGATTTCAAAGAAACTCATTCTCAGTGGAGATGTCAAATTTCTTGAAAATCAGTTATGGAGTGAGTTTGAAAAATGTCATATGGATAGTCAAAATCCATTGCTTCCACTTCCTGAAAACACAGACAATTCAAGATAGCAAACACATCAGCCTGTCCTTCCAAGATTACAGGTACAAGCACAACCTAAAAGTCCCCAGGACAACTCTTCCTCAAGCATAAATTCATCCTCTGAACTTCAAAATTAGAGAACTCGAATCTTGAGAGAAATCCATCAGCAATTGGATGATATTGATAAGCACAATCTTTTTGCATTAATTTCATGTCAACCTACATCCTTTAAAGAAGGATCTAAAGAGGCACATTGGGTTCAAGCTATGAACCAAGAAATTGACTCCATTGAGAAGAACAAGACATGGGATCTTGTTGATCTTCCCAGACATAAGACAAATATTGGTGTCAAATGGGTTTACAAAACTAAACTAATTGAAAAGGGGCAGATTGAAAAACACAAAGCAAGACTTACTGCCAAAGGATTCTCATAGCAACCAAACATTGATTATGGTGAAACTTTTTCTCCAGTAGCAAGGTTGGACACTGTAAGGACTCTCTTAGCCATAGCGGCTCAACACAAATGGAAAGTATACCAGATGGATGTCAAGTCATATTTTCTTAATGGTGTCTTAGAATAAGAGGTCTATGTGGATCAACCACCTGGATTTGAAGTCAAAGAGTAGCCAGCCAAAGTGTATCAGTTGAAGAAAGCTTTGTATAGCTTAAAGCAAGCTCCAAGAGCTTGGTACACCAGAATTGGCACCTACCTGATCAAGAGCATTTTCAGTAGAAGCCAAAATGATCCAACTCTATACACCAACACTGATCAGCAAGGTAAAATTATGATTGTATGTTTATATGTTGATGACATGATATATACTGGAAATCTTAAGTTAATCAGTTTTAAAAATTCCATGCAATATGAGTTTGAGATGACAGATCTTGGCATAATGAAATATTTTTTTGGGATTGAGGTGGAACAATCAACCAAAGGGATTTTTTTCTATTAGTAAAATTATCTAGCAAACATCATCAAAATATTCTGCATGGAAGACTGTAATCCAACAGAAACTCCTATACCCCTAGGCACAAAATTGAGCAAGCAAGATGAAGGCCCTACAGTGAATTCTACTTTATACAAAATTTTAGTAGGTAGTTTGTTGTAACTTACAACAACTAGGCCTGATATTATGTATGTAGTCGGCTCTGTTTTCGGGTTCATGGAATCTCCCAAAGATTCTCACTAGAAGATGGAGAAAAGGATTTTGAGATATGCTTTTGATACTCTCAATTTTGATTTATGGTACACTCAGTTTGAAGATAATCATCTCTCTGGTTACACTGACAATGATTTTGCAGGCAACCTAGATGATCGAAAAAACACCTCAGGGTATGATTTTCACCTGGGCACGAACCTAATTTCTTGGGCATCAAAGAAGCAACCCATTGTCTCAATATCTTCTGCAGAGGCAGAGTATGTCGCTTCTACTTCAGCTTACTATCAAGTTGTGTGGCTATGAAGAAAATTGAATGATATGTCACATACATAAAAGGATCCAACTCCTATATTCTATGACAACACTTCAACAATTGGTTTATACAAAAACCATGTTTTTCACAAGAAAAGAAATCACATTGACACTCACTTTCACTTCATATGCGAGCTAGTCAATAATGGTGAAATCTCCCTTCAATTTTGTGGTTCACGAGATCAACTCAAAGACATATTTACAAAGCCATTGGGAAAAAACATTTTTTATTTTCAGAGACAACACTTGAGCATTATCAGTGCTTATGTTTGTAACTATTTAGTTTAAGAGGGAGTGTTAGTTATAACTGTAACCTCAACAATATGTGACTATACACTGCCAGCTATTTTGGCCAGTTGTACCAGTCGTTAGGATTTATTGTTTTTCTCTTTGATTCAATTGTAATGGTTCTCGCCTATAAGGTTCATCCTTTCATCTAATAAGAATGAGCTCTACACATTCTTGTTCCTTTTCTGTCTTCTTTGTATTATCTTCTCTAATTCTTATTTTGTCAATTTCATTGAGTTATTCTTCTACGCTTTCGGTAAGAGATTCATTTATAAAAGAATAAAAAAAAATTATGATAGTGTTATAATAATAAATTATAATTCCATAATGAAATTATGGTGAGTATGTAATAAATTAAATAATTTATTTTACATATGGTTATTAAATATTACAAATGAAATGAATTTTTACACTTGAGAACTACTCATTTATGTTTATATAGAACCATCTAGAATGTGTAATGGTATTTGAAGTTTTCGATTATATAAAGGTATTATGGAGATCATATATTAAGATTTAGTTGTTATTGGTTATTGTTGAAGTTATAAAGTTAGATTGTTAACAAATTACATCCTTGGTCAAATGCCATTATTAGTGTTAGTCTAACCTAAAATAAATAACCCTTATATGTATATCGATTATTGTTGAAGTTATAAAGTTAGATTATTATCAAATTACATCCTTGGTCAAATGCCATTATTAGTGTTAGTCTAACCTCAAGTAAAGAACCCTTATATGTATATCTATTTACCAACAATCATCCTATTATGAATAACCATGTAGGTGGTGGTTACATTATTATTCGTTATAAGTATTTAAATTTAAGGATTGAGTATATATATATATATATATATATAGATATAGATATAGATATAGATATATATATATATATATATATATATGGGGGGAAATAAGTGTCTTCTTTATTGTTTAAATGTACTTTTAATTAATGTTTTGGAAATTATTATTAATCAATTGTTTTAGTTATGAAAATTATGATTGTTATGATTACAGTCATTGTTATTGGAGAAATCTCACTAGTATGGTAAGTAGATCTCTGTAGGATCTATTTATTGATCCTAGAGAGACAATGGGATTAGACTTCTTATGGTTTCCCTAGATGTAAGAAAATTATTTTCCTTTTAACTAAGAAGGGGATTGATCATACCTTTAGACCGATGGTTTTCGTTGCATGTCCTTCCTATTCTAGCTCCTAAGATCCAACTCCAACTCTTGCAATCTTCTTCTTGAATACAAGGATACAAATAACCACCTATCTACTATCCTTATAGTGTTAGGAAAATAAAATTCACTGGATCTATCTTGATCTATTGCTTATAAGATCATATCCGAACATTTATGAATTAAATACAAATGATTTGGGGGAAAACCAATTATCTATTCATTAATATGAAGAAATTACATCAAATGTATACCTTAGATGTTCATGCATACTCCTTGGCTCCTTTATCCTTGCTTCTCCTCGGCTTCTTGATCAAACTAGGAAGTTTGATGCTAGTTGTTTTGAATAGGAGAAAAATCTCTGCAATTGGACATCATAACTATGCAAATGATTTTTCCTCCCCCTTGTGACTTTCCTTTCTTATGTAGATCCTTGGAAGAGGCTCAATAGAGATTCTATATCTTTTAGAGCCTAGTCGAAGCTCGAATGATGCTAGTTCCTTGGCTCATGCCATGAAGATAAATCTTGTCCATCTCTTAGATATTCATAACTCATCGAATCTAGAAGGTTTTACAAGTCATCACTTGTTACACTATAGATGACATGGGATGTTAGGGTCCTAACCCACACATAGGTATAACAATATATTCGGATGTAATAAAGGTCAATATTAATAAGGCCTTGCAATAAAATAGAATAAGTCGGATGTAAGAAGACCTAATAGAAGCTTCGGCTTCTAGAAAGATCTTCCTCTAGATGCTTCTTTTGATAGACATATTTAGTATAAATAGGAGTTGAGTGTATGAGAACCCTAGCTTGGATATTATTGTAATAGAGCTCTGCTCAACTGGAGGTTGCCCCCTCGAAGAGGCCCGTGAAAATTGCTTTCAGAATCAAAGTGTTATTTCTGTTGTTATTCTTATATCATTTCAATGCTATTGTGGTGAATGTTCTGGTTATATTGTTGTTATTCTGCCATTTCTAGCATTTTATTTATGTTCTACATACTTTTTATATCTGGTATATTACAAGTGGTATAGGAGCACTTTCCTCAATAGAAAGTGTGGGTTAATTTTTTTTTCAGCGTAGAGACGTATTCTGACGTCTTTAAGCCACTGGCATCTGTCGTTACGTGCATAAACATGCGGTTGAGGGATTCATACATGTAGGAACTACAAGTGGTACTTAAGCACACATCTGTTGGCCACCCTTGTAACCCCTAATGGTACCCCTTCAAGTGGTAGCGCATCAGACAACACCTGTGTACGGATCAACCTAGATTACCTGAAGCCCTCTTTAGATAAACTGATTGGTCGCCTGACTGCTATAGTGTCACCGAGAACAACACTCAGGAAGATACTCTCTAGTACCTGGGTAGTCAGGTAGTATGACTAAGGGTACGGTCTATCCTCCTTATTTAGTGCCCTGAGATATTGGGTCGAGTACTACTGTTGGACCCTGCACGTATATCAGAGAGCTATAGCACATGGAAAACCCTTGTCTATAGAACCCTTGAATACCTAACCATTGGGGACATAAACATAAACAAATTCAAACATACAAGATCTATTGCTGTGCAACTGTGTTCGGGTTGCCAAGTAAATACACATTTCTTTCTGGTTAAGCATTTGGGCATTTCCTCTCTAGTTAAGTATCACATTCATCCATATCATTTTTTGAAAAAAAAATTGACCCCTCCCGCCCCTTTTCAGTTCCCCCATCCTCATGGCCCATACCCGTAGCCAAGACTTGGAAGCTCGCTTCAACACCTTTCAATCTGGTCTCATCGAGACCGAACAAGAAGTGAAACAACTCAGTTCCAATGTTGTCGCCATCAATACAACCATCCAGTCTTCAATGGAGGAAATCAAACAAGACCTCACCACCCAGCTTGAATCTGTCTTTTCGACACTCTGCACCAAACTACATATCCCTACAGATAACCCTTCCTCTTCCTCACCTCCACATACTGAAGGTGACCATTCCTCTCATTCCCATAACTTTCAGTACAATCACTTTCAACATGACCTATGCCTTCCGCGGGTGGATGCGACCAAATTTGATGACTCGGACCCCACTAGTTGGGTAACCTAAATGGAACATTATTTCTCTTTATACGACATTACCGATGACTTAGAAAAACTCCGGTATGGTGTTCTCCATCTAGATCAAGAACGTTGGCAATGGTGGCAATGGAGAAAAATTTCTCATCAAGGGTATATTTCTTGGACACACTTTGCGGTAGAGATTTATGAACACTTTGACACTGACACCAACCATTTGGGTCGTTTAACAAAGTTGAAACAATCAGGAACAATAGAAGACTTTATAGCTACCTCTGAGCGCCTGGATTTTCGGAAGAGGGCATGTCTGATGCCTTTTTCTGAGAATGTTTTATCAGTGGCCTCAAGGATGAGATTCAGGCCCATGTTCTCATGGCTTGGCCTTAGAGTTGGGTGGAGGATACTAAAATACCTAAAGAAGCACAACAGTTTATATCTTCTCAAAACTAGAAACCCTCCTCTATCCCTCGCCCTAAAACAATAAAACCCACTACTCCCTCCGCTCCACTAAAGATCCAAAAATTGACTAGGGATGAAATGGTTGAATGCCAACTCAAAGGCCTTTGTTATAATTGTGATGAAAAATATTTCCTAGGCCACAAGTGTAAGGAACAAAAGTTGTTTATGGCCATCTTGGAGGATATTTCGGAAGAGGATATTGAAACTACCCTTGTGTCTGAGTCACCTGAAACCCCCAACATAACCCCTCCCTCAGACCCTCCCGAGGTAGAAATGGTCATTTCCCTCAATTCCCTCACTAGCTTTTCTGCTCCCCAAACCCTCAAGCTTATCGGTTACATCAAGCATCGGAAGGTCATCATTCTGGTTGATAGTGGAAGCACCCATAATTTTATTCATTGTCGCATTGCCCAAGAAACTCATTGCTACATCCATGCCGTCAATAATTTCCAAATCATGATTGCCAATGGTGGCTCCATGAAATGTGGAGGGCATTGTGAAAATGTGTGTCTTCAAATTGGTGACTACCACCTAAAATCTCATATGTTTTCTATCAACATGGGTGGTTGTGACATTGTGTTGGGTGCAGACTAGCTAAGGAATTTGGGTCCCATTCTCATGGATTTTAAGGAGTTAACCATGCAATTTGACCAGGCGGTCCACCAATATAAGTTCCAAGGCATCATCGTCGGTTCACCTGAGATCATTAGTTCCCATCGCATGGAAAAGCTGCTCAAAAAGGGTCATTCTGGTGTTATTTCTCAACTACATTCCATACAAGAAACAAAAACACCCTCGGTGCCGCAAGACCTCCAAGCCATCCTTTCTAAAAATCAAGTGGTTGTCTCCACTCCCTAGGGGCTCCCTCCTCCACGTGGTTTTCATGATCATTCCATTCCCCTTGTACCCGCAAGCCTTCCTCTCAATATCCATCTATATCATCACTCCTTTTCCCAAAAAAATGAAATTGAGAACATGGTCCAAGAACTCCTTAATGCAGGCATTATCCGCCCTAGTACGAGCCCCTACTCCTCTCCTGTGGTCATGGTCCTAAAGGAATAAGGTTCTTTGAGAATGTGTCATGACTTCCGTGCCCTCAACAAACTTACCATTAAAAACAAATTTCCCATTCCTATCATTGATGATCTCCTGGATGAACTAAGTGGTGCCCAATTCTTTACTTAACTTGATCTTTGTTCAGGCTACCACCAGATAAGTATGAAATAGGAAAACATTCCCAAGACTTCCTTTAGAATTCATGAGGGCCACTATGATTTTTTGGGCATGCCCTTTGGCATGTGTAATTCCCCCTCCACCTTCCAAAGCCTCATGAATCATGTCTTCGTCCTTTTCTCCATCATTTTTTCTTAGTTTTCTTTGATGATATCCTCATCTATATCAATACTTGGACATAACATCTTTCTCATGTGGATTGATTTCTCCATCTACTCTCTCAGCACCAGCTTTTCTTGAAACATTCTAAATGTGATTTTGGCACCTCAGAAGTAGAGTACTTGGGTCATCTGGTTGGCAAAGACAACGCAGGGTGGATCCTAAAAATATTGAAGCTATGCAAGACTGGCTTCACCCAAAGACTCTCAAAATCTTGCGTGGATTTCTGGGCTTAACAGGTTATTATCACAAGTTTGTTAAGAATTATGAAATGATTGAAACACCTCTCACTGCTCTCCTAAAAAATAACTCTTTCACTTGGACTCTAGATGTTGCTCAAGCTTTTCAAACCCTGAAGATGGCCATGTGCACCACTCTAGTTCTGGCCCTTCCTGATTTTACAAAGACCTTTGTCTTGTAATGTGATGCTTCAGGGAAAGGAATTGGTGTTGTCCTTATGTAAGAGGGTCATCTTTTGGCCTTTACCAACAAGAAACTATCTGAAAGAAATTTGGGAAAATCTATCTATGAAAAGGAAATGTTGGCTATTCTTCATGTCGTTGATTTGTGGCACCCTTATCTATTGGGGAAACGCTTCCAAATTAAGACAGACCATCAAAGCCTCAAGTATTTTTTGGAACAACGCATTTCCTCGTCGGAGCAACAAAAATGGGTAACGAAGCTATTTGTCTATGATTATGAGATCATTTACAAGAAAGGCAAAGAAAATGTGGTTTCAGATGCACTTTCCCACAAATATGAAGATGAAGGATCCCTTTTTTCTCTTTCCTTCATTGTACCAGATTGGCTCCAAGTTGTTCGCCAAGAATGGCTACAAGACCCTAAAAGTTTGCAGCTAATCCAACAATTGCAGTTCAATGCTCCATCTCCCCCAAGGTACTCTTGGCTCCATGATGAGCTTCAATACAAAGGTCATTTTTATTTAAGTAAACAGTCAAAGATTAAATCCACGGTACTTTCTGAGCTTCATGCTACACCAACAGTGGGGCACTTAGGGTTCACCAAAACCTATGATAGGGTCAAACGTTCTTTTTTATGGGATGGTATGAAACAGGACATTCGTAATTTTTTTGCCAAATGTGATGTGTGTCAATGCAACAAGAGAGAAACATTCAAATCTTTGGGAACACTACAACCGCTCCCGATTCCACCTGCTATTTGGAAGGACATCTCTATGGATTTTATTACAGGCTTACCCAAATAAGGAAATAAATCAGTCATCATGGTGGTTGTTGATTGGCTTTCCAAGTATGCTCATTTCTACGCTCTTCAACACCCATTCACAGCATCCACGGTGGCTCAAATTTTCATGGATCAAGTCTTCAAGCTTCATGGCATGCCACACTCTATTGTTTCTGATCGCGACCCAACTTTCACAAGCAATTTTTGGAAAGAACTGTTCAACCTACAAGGCACCCAATTGCATCTCAGTACAACTTATCATCCCCAAAAGTTGTCAACAAGTGTTTGGAAATATATTTGAGGTGTTTTGCCTCGGAAAATAAAAATCAGTGGGCTCAATGGTTACCCCTAACTGAATGGTGGTACAACACTTCATACCATACAACTACACGCATGACTCCTTTTGAAGCGGTATATGGACAGAAGCCACCTTTAGTTCTCTCATACTTACCTGGTGTCTCGAAGGTCCAGGCGGTTGACCAAACACTTACAGTTCGAGAGGCTATTCTCCGTACCCTCAAAGAGAATTTGGTCATGGAACAAAATCACATGAAGCAACAAGCAGATCAAGGTCACTCTAAATTTCAATTTGAAGAAGGGGATCATGTGTTTCTTCACCTGTAACCTTACAAGAATAATTCACTCAAGGTCGAGCATTGTCAAAATCTAGCACCCAAATTTTATGGTCCTTATACAGTTTTCAAGCCTGTGGGACAGCTGGCCTATCAGTTATCTTTGCCCAGTCATTCGAAGCTACATCCTATTTTTCATGTTTCCTGCTTAAAGAAGGTGATCGAAACTAAGTGCCAAATTCAAGCCAACCTTCCCGAGTTAGCCGAAGAAGGATCCATTTGGCTACAACCACAAGCAATTTTGGACAGGGATGATTTTAAGGATGGAAATTTATTTTAAAATGTAGAAACCTTGGTGAATCTTATTAATCCTTCATATGCCAACTATAAATGATTGGCGATATTTTTGTAAAAATATTCAAATTTCTAAGGATTTTATATAGTTTTTAT
>ML787951.1:211875-259656 GCA_009831015.1 Picea engelmannii | reverse complement strand
GTGCGCTGCCGTCACATCTCTTCTCAGAGATAAGCCGCCACCATTCCAGCAAGCTTGTTTCCGCTGCATTTTTACAGTTTCAGCTTATTTCGTTATTTAATAGAAAATCAGTTTTACTGTATCTCTGTTATTTTCGTGTTAAGAACCTATTAATAATCTGTATTCATTTCGTTCTGCTCATAAAATCCGGATCAGCGTCGGTTGCGTCAGAGAACCACCAAGGAAGTGTTAATCTAGTGGAAAGATACAACTCCAGCAGATGCCACTTGGGAACCAGCTACCATTCTGCAACAATTCCACATCTCAAGCCTTGAGAACAAGGCTTTTTTTAAGGGGGAGGACATATTAGGGTCCTAACCCGCACATAGGTAGAACAATATATTCGGATGTAATAAAGGTCAATATTAATAAGGCCTTGCAATCAAATAGAATAAGTCAAATGTAAGAAGACCTAATAGAAGCTTCCGCTTCTAGAAGGATCTTCCTCTAGATGCTTCTTTTGATAGACATATTTAGTATAAATAGGAGTCGAGGGTATGAGAACCCTAGCTTGGATATTATTGTAATAGAGAACTGCTCAATTGGAGGTTGCCCCTTCGAAGAGGCCCGTGAACATTGCTTTCAGAATCAAAGTGTTATTTCTATTATTATTCTTATATCATTTCAGTGCTATTGTGATGAATGTTCTGGTTATATTGTTGTTATTCTACCATTTCTAGCATTTTATTTATGTTCTGCATAATTTTTATATCTAGTATATTACATGGGATTATCATCGTGTGTTTTCTTCTATGAGCCCCGCGTAGACCCTCAAAAAGGTCCTAAATATCAAGAAAGACATGTGATTTGGCCTTCATCTTATGTTTGATTCTCTTCTGGCTTGTACGGTGTACATTAAGGTTGTAACAGATGCCCCCTAATGTGTGAGGTCAGGAAATGAATGAATGGAAAAAACACATTACAATAAAATAATGTCCATGTGAGGTAGTGTGAGGAGAGAGAAAAGGAGATCTGGAAGACAAAGAGTCCTACAATCAAACACCAAGAATCAAAATCTATATAGACCATCCCGTAGGTAGACATACTTAGACTCTGAAGAGCATGGACACCAAACAATACACCGTGGATCCATAATATGAAATTCAATACCATGGTCATGAAAGAATACAAGGTGGATCCATGTCATCAATGAGAGCATAGCCACGAGAGAATACAATGTGGATCTAAGTTAGGTATATAATAATAGCCACCAAAAAATACTATGTGGATCTATGAAACAACATATATACATCAGGAAGACAACAAGCACTAAGGGAAGTGCCCCAAAAGTCTTCGAATTACCCATAGAAAAGTGACATACTCCATTACAACTTGGGAGGGGATGTTGTAAAGAAATAATATGTTCTCGAACCCAAGGTTTTGGTCCCAAACCCTGATGGTATGAATCTACATCATGCAAATAGATGCGTTGATGGCGAGCATGGTAGAAATTGTTTGATTATTGGTCATTGATGTATATCATTAACAAAAGTGAGGGGACCCATCGATGAGGAATATGGACCCCAAGGTACCTAGTACAATATAACGAGTTTGAATAGAGGATATGATGTCGAACACTCACAAAATCAATTGATCATGAGTCAATGATGTAAACCCATTACCAATCATGAGGAGGCCTGCCACTGAGGACTGCAAGCTCCAAGGTACTAGTTTGTTTTGAGATCCCTCTTCTAGATAATTTTTTGAATTTGATAGGAAGAGATCTTTCGAAGGAGGGCCATAATGTATCCCCCATCAATCGACACAAAATATACACCGAGAGATGATGTGATGAGATAGAATCACAAAGTACCATTGACACAGGGATGGTCTACTCATAAATTCAAAAAAACAACAGATGGATGACTCAAGCTTAAACTTCCCTTGAACATATAGCATGACACAATGGTGACTTGGCAGTAAGACACAAGAGGTGGACGAATATAGTCCAACAATGCAAGAGGCATTAAAACACTCTCCATGATGACTGAAAGAGTAACCAGATAAAGGAGTATCTTTGTCTCTTATTTCTATGACATGTCCTAGGAAAGATAAAACCCAATTGTATGATGAGGACTCAAACGGGTGCCATGTTCAAGGGAGACTTGACAAACACTGCCATTTTGAGAATATACGAATGGTGAAAAAACCCCACTCTTTTTTTTATTTTTGTTTTGTGTTTGTGTCTCCTTCATGGTTTAACGAGCACCAAATAACAACTCAACTATTCTTGACATGTACATTTTTCATGTCCTTTTACGAGTCCGAAAAAGAGATAAAAGGGTACTCGATAATGTCTATTTTGTGTTCTTTTACAAATCCAAAAAATAGGTAAAAGTATTTTTAGCTGGAGAGAACGAGTGGCTTAACAACATTCTCCTATGTTCCAAGTGCATGGAACCAACCTAAGTAGGATGAGTGAAAATGGTACAAGAAAGTCAAATCCACTCTTAGAAAATGTTCTCTCCAAAGGTAGGTGGATGCAAAAGAAAGGCCAAATAATGAAAGAGGTGGATGGTCAAGGGATATTGCAATAGCGGTAAGTGGGATTTGGGAAAACAACAACGCAATGGTGAGAAACATGATGCAAACATCAAATGAATAGGTGACCGTTAAGGAAAAATAAAACGTTTTTGGGAACTCCCACGAGATATGGCTGGAATATAGATGAGGAGATAAGAATGAAGCTCCATGATCAAGTCATGGAAGGGCTAAAGGAGGTCTCCTGGGCCAACCAAAAATCATATCCTGGGAACCAAATGGAAATGAGGGTACTAACTAGGGGACCCATGAAGGGTAGGAACTACCGAACAAGTTACGACATGAAAATGGAGTGGCTAATGTTGCAAACCAGTGGGATTGAACGTAAGGTGGTGTAATAACAAAACAAATGATTAATAATGAAAAATAAAAAATGTAGGGAAAAACATATCCCTATATGTCAATTTGGAAAAAATGTACCTCAAGTTTAGTGGATGTCACCATCTTCATAAAAAGGTCCTTGTAATCCTATTTAACATGTGAAAAATAGATTCCAAGGTCAATTTAATTAAACATGACATTAAAATAACAATAATCTCAAATAGTGAAATGAATCCACTTGCTTGGTCTCAATGTGAAAAAATGTTTTTTTTTTTTCCAAAAAAGTTATAAAAAGAAACTTACCATGGTAGAAACTCATTCTTCATTGCAAAGAGAGGTGATTGGAGAGCATTGGAGAAAAACCCTCTTCCAAGTGTAGGCATTCAGAGCTCCTTGTGGAGGATTGGCTCAACCATTCATATTTTTGTTAGATTCAAGTAAGAAATAGGAATCTCGTCTTCATTTCCTTTATGTTTTTTATGGATGTTAGTGGGGAAATGGGTGGCTTGTAGGCCCGATGAGCTAGTGGTCGAGAAGCCCAAATTTGTGGGGGAAATTGTGTGTCTCTCTATAGGTGTCACGTGGCTCATCACGTGAGTCCTATAGGTTGTTAAAAATGACCCAAGAATGTGCCTCGAGTTGATAGGCCACATGTAGAGGGTTTTGAAGGTTTATTTTGATGGGTCGTGTTTTGGGTGATTTTTTCTTAACAAGTTACTTGTGTTTATGTTTCCTAGATGTGTGTAGGTAACCATCCAAGAGGATTGAGTGGAAAGAGAGATTCCATAAGGATGATGAATTTTTTCCCAATGGGATGTAGTGACCTTGGCAGATCTGCAAGAGTATGGGTCGTTGATATTATTCTGGTCTTTGTTGCTAGGATCCCATGAGTACCTAGTGCACCAATTGGTTTATTACTTGGAACCTGACCAATAATTCTTTATTATACAAGGTAAAGTGTTGCATATGGGCATGGAGGATTTGTATTTCTTTATTGGTTTGTCCTTGAGGGGTATATTGTGGCATGTCGATTATTCACCAGGTGGAGATGACCAGTCTGTGATGGAATTCATTGAGTATTTTTTCCTGTATGGTTCCTAGGAGATGAGTGACAAGATCCCAATCTGGGATATTATATATTTATCTCTCAATACCATACTATTTTCATAACCCATATAGTGTGATAGATAATCCCACATCTATAAATGAGTACCAATATGCAGGTGGCACTAATGTTCCTAGAGATAACAATCGTTAAATGGTGTGAGGGAGTCTTAGCTAACATGAATACCTAGTTTTCTCGATGCAAGAAGGGAAATAAAAACCAGTTTGGGTATGGTTCCCTCTTGAATGAACACCATTCTTATGGTGGATTGTCATGAGAGATGAGTAAGGGAGTTGACATGAAGGCCTTCTTCAAGGCATCATATGACTGTTGAGCTTGGTCATCCCACATAAAAGTTACACCCTTCTTCAATAAGAGCATAAAACCTTTGGCGATGTTAGCATAATTGGAAATGAATCTATGCAAAATGTTTTTGTTCCCTTGAAAACTTTGGAGTTGGATAATGGTATGAAGAGGAGGAAAATTGACAATATCCTCAACCTTCAAGGGATCTACCATGATCCCATACTTGTACATGATGAATCCTAGCAGTCTCCTAGATACCACACAAAAAATGCATTTAAGTGGATTCAAATGGGTATTATAGTAGTGATAATAGATTAAAATTCAGTTCAAGTGACATGGATGGTCCTTGTGATGTTTGCAATGAGAAGCTAAATCATCTAAATATGGCTCTACAATTTGTTTGTTGTTGTGCAAAGTGTATGACATGGACCACTAGAAAGTGGATCTAAAATTTTCAAGGCCAAATGGAAACTTACAATAAGAAAAACCCCAAGTAAAATGAAGGAATTCTTGTGTTGATCTTCCAGATTAATATATATTTGATTATATCCGAAGAAACCATCCATGAATGAGAAAATTTCACTACTGACACATTCATCGATGATATGATCAATGAATGGGGTTGGATAATTATCCTTTGGACAATATTTGTTCAAATCCTTATAATAAACATAGATGCTAATTGTGCCCTATTTATTTGTGACCTAAATGAGATTGGAAACCCATTTGATCATGGGAACCATTGAATCGGGTAGATAAACTATGGACGAATAAAGTTTTCTACCTCCGCCTTGGTGGAAATAAATTTATTTGTGTTGAATGGTTGAAGATGTTTCCAGACCGATTGGCTCTTTCATAAATATTAATTTCATTTTAGATAATATGGGGGTCAATGCCAGGAATAGGAACAAGCAAAAACATCATAGAATTCCTTGAATAGGGCCATGTATAGTTCAACTTATTGGGGAAAACAATCAACACCTATAAGGATGTGTTCTACAACACCTAGATTCTGGTAAATGTCAATGGGTATAGTTTTCGATATGTTATCCAAATTCTCTTCTGAAAATATGTCATGAATCATAATGGGAGATTGGTACCATTGAACATTATCAGTGGTGACAAGATTTCTAATTTCATCCTCTAACCATTCCAAATCATGGATAAATATGTGTGATGGTGTAAATCCTCCCATGGAATATCGGGTGAAGACATGACCTCCATGATATATTCATCATATGGATGTTCAATATCTAAGAATTCATTATAATTTGGAGGAGTGAAGGCCCAGGAAGTTCGTGGGTATTGATTAGACCCCACATCCTGAGGTGAATCTAAATTAGGGCTAGTGGAGGCTGATTGGATCTTCTAATAGGAAATATCTATTGGACTATGAGGCATGAATGATCCAACTAAATAAACATTATTGGGATGATGTACCACCGAAGGATCAAAATACCCAAGCTATCCACTAGTAAACAATGAAATTATCTTGATAAGAGAAATATTTACAGTAGGATATGATGGGGGAATGGGAAATATACCCATAAGTGAAGGATATTTGAACATACCTGCACCAACATGCATATAATATTGTTGATTATCACCAACATAAGGGTACATTTGACCCCATATTGGATCCAAGGTTTGGGGTTCATAAAACAACTTGATCGATTTTTACTATTTTCCCTTGATGAGGGAAGCCTAAGACCCTAAATAACGACAAGAAAACTTCGGTCATATTGCAGAACCAAGTAATGTTGAGTAGAAAATCATACTCAAAAGGTGCATTGATGACCTATACAACAACAGAGACAATATTACCACCTAACTTGATGAGTAAGGTAGTGATTATTGCATGAGGTTGTAACATGTGACCATCAAATGATTTCAACAGTGTGGCAAATGTGTCGAGCTTAGGAGAGCCAATGACCTTCCAACAATAAATATACATGATGCAAGTCGAGGCTCTTTCATGAATTTGGAAGATGGTTTTCTCCATTGTTTATACTTTAATTTGGAAAGAAACCTAATGGGAGATCCTATGAGTAACCTGATCGGAATCAAAGGTCATCAGAATCGACTATGAGGGATCAACCCTACCTATGGATGACAACAAGGATTTTCACTACATTGGGAAGCTTTGAGGAACTTTGATGGAAGACATGGAACATGGTTCCTAGGACAAGTCTTCCACAATACTGTAGTTGTGGGAAACCCTTGTGTTTGGATTATGTCTCATTCTTTGAAGAACACCCTTTGAGGGGTGAATTTGTTCTACAAAATATGTCTTCTCAATTTAAGGAGGACCACTAGGCTAGCAAGAAGATGTTGGTTCATGTGTAGCAAGAATAGGCTCGGAAGTGTCATAGTTCTTGGCTTGTGTTTGCAAATTGACTGTGTGGTCACACATGAAAATCGAATCATTTGAGGAAGATCCCTTATGGTGAGGGGTACCTTCCATGGCACCTTGAAAGAGGGGAAATATTTGTGGCAATCATATGTTGAGGTTGAGGGGGAAAGTATTATTTAATATAGGATGTTGTTGGAGGGCCATATCCCATGTCAAAAATATATGGACCTTATCATTTCAAGGAAATTGATAAGTAAGGTGGTCCTCCCCATAAATTGTGTCGAGAAACAAACTCTTTTTATTCTCTTTAGTGCCCCCCTCCTTAGTGTTCTAGGTGGGAGTAGTCCCTTTCTCAGAATTGGAATTTTTCTTCTTATACTTCTTCTTCTTTCCTCCAGGTTGTTGAGGATTATTTCCTTGCATGGACTACATTGAATTCACCTTGGAATTATGAATAGGTACCATGGTAATTTGAGAACTTGAACTAGTAGTTGATGGGTGTGACGAGATAGACATGTGACCTGTATGATCAACTTATTGTTTCACAGAGGCATGGGAAACAAAACCAACCACACCATTAGCATGGGATCATGGGTTTGGCTTCTTCACATTTTTGGACGGCCTAAGAGAATGGGGATAATGTCATACAGAGTACATGATTAAGATTAAATCAAGTCGAAATGTTGGGCACACATAATAGATTTCTCCTTGGTAGTCACCCTATACATACCTAAATCCCTCGCAATGGGTGGAAGGAGGGATTTGGTGAACCACTCCATCAAGATATTATCTGAGTTTTGGGTCTTTATCATTCTAACCTTCTATCGCCACCCATGAATATGATAAAAAAATGTGAGTGGCAGTGATCTAACACAGTGAATTCAAGAGATATTTTCATATCTTGTACCTAATGGGTAATTGGTAATGCGTAAGGAAAATTGGTTCCAATTCATTGAATCTTTTAAAGGAACCTCCTTGTAATTCATTGTACCATTTGGCAGCATCTCTAGTCAAGGATCTCTAGAAAATATGCATCCTCACACTACCATCCATCAAAGAATTGGATGAGAAAAATAAGACATATGTAATGATGTGTGTAGAGGGGTCTTATCCCAGCTTACTGTCAAATTTTGGTATATCTAATGGAAGCTTGGAAGGAATTTCTAACAATGAAGGGTTGTGGGTGATAGGTTCATTCGTCAAATGTGATAGATCAGGTAAGTATAATGTTGTGAGGAAGGGTAACAACATGTGATAAAATGAACACTATGAGGGATATGGAATCTTTGTTGTCCCATATGAACCTTTTGGTCGTCCTACATTCATACTACTAGAAGGTTGTTGATGTGTTCCTAAAGAGTGAGTGCCCCTAGGGATGGTGGTGGTTCAAAGAGCATGATTGTTCCCATGACTAGACATGCCACCAAGGGGATTTACCCCTAGGATAAATGTAGACCCTTTAGGAAAAATGTTCCCAAAAATATTTCTAGGGAAGAAACCCCTAGAACTAGATGTGTTAATAAAGGGAAATCCTCCCCAATTTGAAAAGTTAACCTGGAGGGGTGTGTCCCTAGGGAAAGGTTTTATAACCCATGGGAATTTAAAACCTCCTGAACTACTACTACCTCTAGGATGACTAGAGACAATCCCAAAACCACTAGGAAAGTTCCACCCAAAAGGTATACCCACACTTGATGATGTCGGGTCGCTCATAGGAATGGTGGAGGTAGAAGGAGATCCACCACCCATGTTGAAACCAAGTATTGGCCCATGTTGGATATATGGATTGACCCAGGTTCTATCTTAGTTCTCCAACAAAACCCTTTTCACCATAGTCCCTTCTGGAAAACCATAAGGCTACACTGTGCACAACATGTACAACACAGTCTCACCCGAGATGACTTATAGGTGACTACATGACGTATATGTTTGCAATCATCAAAGGTATTGGGGATGTTGTTTTTACTTCTTCTTCTACTTTAACATGCATTCTACCCTAACATTCATCAAATATACTATTTTATCCATTCAATAACATCTATTATTCATAGTTCTTCTAGTGTGCATTTTAAATAAACCCATTCATTCATCTAACCATTCATTTATAATTTTAGAAAGAACAAAAATCATTCATACATATTGCAACACATGATTTTACCGTGGTTCACCCCCCCTTGTCTATGTCCACAAATATATTCTACTTTTTTCATTCATCATCAAAATAGTGTTGCGCACATTACATCAGGGTTTTGATATTGGTGAGGTTGACCAACGTCACACCAAGATCCACATCTTGCGACCTGAACCTCTATTATTCTTCATGATTCTCCAACAGTGATACAAATTGAGCTCCATAGCTCTTAGCCAAAATATAGTATTGTGACTTAAGACTCAAAATGTTCCTCCAAAATTAGTTCTTTAGACCAGTTCCATGACACCTCTAGCTACCTCATACATCCTTTATTTATACTACAAAATGGGTAAAAACCATTACATTATGACTCAAAAAAACCCTAATCCTAAGTGGACTCAACTTTTCCACCTGTCTTCTGTGTGGTTGGTATTTGATCCAACCATTCCTTGCGCTAATCTTCCTTCTTTTCTGGTGCGCTGCATCCTTTTCCCTTATGTCACGCTGGTATTCCTTCTTTTCTGGTGTGCGGTGCTTCTTTTGCTCCATTCTACCTTGCTTAATACACTTAAATCCCAAAATTTCCTTCTCCAACAGGTATTTCTTTTCAATTTCATCTCCCTTTGTCTTCATTTGCACGTTCTTTTTTGTGAGGATCTCCACGACCTGCGATGTAACATGCTACTTCAACAGTTGTAGGATTTCTGAGTGCACATGTTCCATTATGGATTTCTCCATTTCCATCTCTGTTATTAGCTTTTCTTCTTTCTCTTGCAGGGGCTCCAACTGAGCCTGTCTGGTATGTCATTACTCCTGTATTGTCTTTACTTTTGTTTGCAATTTTTTCATATCCTGTGCGATCTTCAGTCTCTCCAAGATAGGAATTGACTTTTTCCGTTGCTTTAGATCCTAGACTGTTTGATTCAATTTTTCTTCTTTTTGATCCAATTGTTGGATCATTTCATATTCTGCCAATCTTGTCCAAAGTTGTGCGGTCCTCTCGTAAAGTTCTCTAAGCCCCTTGACTTCCAACACAATATGATCTATTTTTTTTGTGGCCTGTCACTCCCTTTCAGATCAGACCTCTAGTGAGGTAGCTGGTGTCATTTTTTCCACCAATTCTCTTATCTATTGCTTGTACATGTCCATTGTATGCACTATCTTCTGTAGATTTTATTCTGCATTGATTTCTCCTACTAGTGGGCTCTCCAGAATTGTTTGGAATACTTCTTCAAGTCTTTGCTCCAATCTATCTGTGTTCCATTTTTCTACCTCATGTTCTATTTGTACCTTTATAAGAATTGTTTCTAGTACCTCCATGGCTATCCTGGTTGTATCCATATTTTTTGCATCTATCGTAGCTCTAGATTGAAATTATTCTGTAACATTGACCTATAGCTGATAGAGTGCTTTCGTTGGTATCTTAGAGAATACCAGTTCTAGTTGTTCCATGTCCTTGAGCTACCTCTATGCCATTTCTTTTTCTATTTGCAACATGTATTTGGTGAGGGGAATTATTTATCTTGCCAATGTTGTTATCTACACTGTCTCTTCCTCATTTTGCATCAGTTTTTCTTGCGTTGTTTGGTACTGTTTTGTTTCCCCTTGGTTTTGTGCCTTTTTGATTCATATTTGCTTCAAAATCTGCTTGACCTCGGTTATTTATTGCATTATACTTTCCTTTTTTTTTCTGCCTCCTCATATTCTTCGGTGGAATAGTATTGTAATTTCTCCACGACTAATTTTGCATCGTCCTCTATTATGGTGTATTCTGGCACTCCCTTGTGCGCCTTCATTTTTTTTTTCGCTCCACCTTTTTGTATACTTGTTCTCTTTGGTGGCCTTGGTTGTATGGGGTTTGTTGTGTCTGGGGTATCTAGTATACTTACTCATACTTGTACCTCATGCGCATGGACGTTCTCCATTCTTTATGTCATGCCATTAGACATTTCTGTGTGGTCCTTCTGTTATGTAAATGGCTTAGGGATAGTCCTCTTCTTTGTTGTTGCAGTCCCCCCTGTTGGCTTTGTGCACCCTGTTGATTCTATTGTATTTTCTATTGGGGTACCATTCCTTTGTGATGATCCCACTTCTACTGGTTGTTTGTCCTTTACTAGTTTGGTGGCCTTTGTTGGCTTCTTGTCTTTTGGTGGTTCTACTGGAACCTTCCATTATTCTTGCCAGTCTCTCATCACCCATAGGACTTCTTCTACTATGAAACAATATCTCATCTGAAACCACTCCTTATTTGGATTCCTTTTAGCCTAGATCCACATATTTTGTCTTCATGCTTTAAAATTTGCTATCATTTTGTATTCCTCCACCACCTTTGGTGGGATCCTGCAAGTCTCTGCCACTTTTCTTGGATTTCTTCAAGGTATGTATTGAATATGCTGGTATTTTCATGTATTTATTTTGTGATAGTTGTGTGCCACAATGATTCATACATCACTACGTGGCACCTTCCATTTATCTGAGAAAACATGGTGTATTTAGGGTTCTTCCAACCCTCTAATGAAATTAATATAATAAGCCACGAGTAATGAAACTTTGCCCCTTCGTCATGGGAATATTTGCAATCATATAAAAATAAATGTAACAAATATGAACACAAACTTAATACAGTTCCCTTATGCTAGCAGCAAGCCGAAGTAGGAAAGAAAACGTGCACAAAGAAGAATGATAGCTAGAAGAGAAATCGTGGGAAAGAGAGTGTGCAAGAGGAAAGCAACAACTAGTAAGAAGAATAGCACATGCGCATGAAAGGAGGAGGTGACAGCTAGAAGGAAGAAAAGCACACATGCAGATAATGAAGACCTAATGACAGTAGGGTTAGGGTTTTTGTAAGGTTTTAGTTAAATGGATAAAGAGGCTGATAGATAAAAATATAGATACAGAGGTATCAAAAAAGAGTTCGGTTAGGTTCGATTCGCTACCTATGAAGGTTTGATTGTTTTATGTAATGTTTCTGATTAGAGAACCACTTCTGTAAAGCGATTGAGCTAGAGAGGAGGAGAGAAGGTATATATTGAGGATTATATTGCAGGCCGAGGAGCTTGGTGCGGTCTAGTTCACCTCATACAAATCTTACCCATACAAGGATAATTGTAAGCGCGTGACTCGAGATTGAAGAACTACCATAATAAGAGAGCCAAGAGCCAAATATTTGTGGACGTAGCCTAGGAGGGGGTGAACCACGGTAATACTTCTGTAATGTGATGAATGCATGCATATATTTGTCATACTTTTATTAGTTAAACGTTGTGTGCAATGAATGAATGAGTTATTATATTTCTTGGTTAATTGTTGTTGGAATATAATGAAAAGATACCACAGAGATTAAAATATAAAAGAGAATAACAGTAGTTTGTAACACAAGTTATAATAAATGGCTCAGAATACAAATCCCATATCTCATACTCAATCCTAGGCTGTAAACACCTGAGTCTTAGAGCCACTCATTTAAATCTATCTCGGGTGAGACTATGCAGTGCATTTTGTGTACTACGTTGCCTTTTGGTTTACCAAAAGGGCCGATAGTTTTAGGCTTTGTTGGTAACTTTAAATATATGAACCCTGGGTTAATAACGCAGGAAGTAGGGAAGAGTAGTTCATGTTAAGCCAACAAATGGTTCTGTTTACATGTTAAGAGGAACAAGAGAGGATTGAGTAGATGAGACAAAATGTATAAGAAAATAAGGAGTGAAACCAGAATACCGCTGAGCCACTAGAAGGGAATGTTGAGAGCATGGAACCCCATGAAAAAAGAAATCGAAGGTTGGTTGGAAACTAAAGATTTAGAGTTTTCCCAGAAAGACAATAGAAACCCTAGCATTACACCTCGTAAATATCTGGATAAATACGTGTTTATGGATTTACACGAAGTCTTTTTCTGTGATTTTCCCCACCTACTGCAGGAGTGGATACTATGGTTGAAAGATAACCACGCGATGAACCTGATCCGACAGCTATATTGGACCCCAGTATAGGTTGAGTAGTTATAGCAAGTAAACAACAAATTCACCCACGCAGTCGACTTTTGGTTTGACAGTATTGTGGTAGGCTTCATCACAGAGTTTGCAGTCGACACAATGAAGTCATACAGCGTAGCAAAGTAGAAATTTCTATGTGGACCTCGCAGAAGGTACATTCGATCACTGCATACTTATATTAAAATATCTCTATATAACAACGGGGTAATGAGAATGGAATCAGGCATCTAGACTTCCCTGCGTGCATAGGGGAAGGGGGGAAACACTGACAAAGAGAGGATAGATGGATGAAGGTGAGGATGAATTCTTGGACACAATATTGATGGATGACGACCAACTTAAGTGGATCTTGGAGTCATCAAGAATGACGCGTAGCAGAGTACCCTACCAATATAAGGTGAATACCAAGAAGAGAGTCATAGCCACGAGGGAAGGCTTGGAAAGATATGAGGAAGAGGTAGAGGATCTATGGGATGTGGAGCATATTGAGGAAATCCTACACACAACCTATGAGCGGAAAACAAGAGGCCCAAGAACGGGAGGAGAAGATAGCCATCCTTTCCATATTAATGTCAGTGTGGAACCCATAAACCCATGAGAGACCAATACACCAAAGAGAACACCACCATTTAGACAACTGAAGTTCGGAGGAAGTCCGACAGCAAGAAGTACATCTACCACAGGAGAAATAACTGCAGGAGCCATTCCAGGCAATACTAGTCAAGTATCTACACCATGTGACAGAGGTAGCAATTCAGTATTTAGAATGGCAGGACATGATCCCACTATTATATTACCATAACTTCAAGGAGAAGCAGTTGAAGACCTTGAGAAGTATTTGTTCATTTGTGAAAAGATCTGGGAGGAAAAACAGATCATTGATAAAGATACCAAACTTGCGCAGCTAGCGATCATGCTAAGAGACCGTGCACTATACTGGTACATGAGTCTAGACATGAACAGTTCCCTTGGGAAGATGAGGACACTAGTAGACATTAAGAAGCTAATGATTAACGAGTTCTAGAAGACGAGCTCAGAGGATCAGTACATGAACGAGATGATCAAGATAAGACAAAAACCAAGAGATTTTGTATGGGAGATTGACCAGAGATTCAAGTGACTGAAGGGGAAGCTAAAATACCTTATGACTGAGATGCAGCACCGAAACCTGTTTGTCAACTCACTACTCCCACACATAAAATATCCATTATGATAGCAGAAGTTTAAAACACAGGCCAAGGCTCTACAGGAAGCCTTACAGCTGGAAGAGAACCACTACCAGTAGACAGACCCAACTATTGAAGAATTGAAGGAAGATTTGAAGAACCTGACATTTCAGTTGAACCAAAATAAGAACAAGGACAAATGAGAAGTCATTTGGTGCACAATATGCAGAACAAAAGGACACCACAAGACATAATGTCCAACTTTCGTGCAGTATATTGCAACATGCATGCCAAACCTCCTACCAATGGGAGGATTATGGTGTGAAATATGAAAGAACCCGGTTCACGACCCTTACCACTGCATGATGATGCAGAAGTACCAGACAGTTCCAAATAATTCTTATTGCACCTTTTGTAAGTCAGTGGGTCATGACGATAAAGATTGCAGAACTATGGATCTGATGCTGGAAAGAACATCAGACACATATAGGGTATAGACCGAAATGATGACTGGGAAAGCAGCGCAACCATTCAATCAAGCCCCAAATTCATACAACACTGCACAACAGTAGTACAATACCGCACAACAACCATACAATAATGCACAGCCACGGTACAACCCGATGCAACACCATTATAATACCGCATAGTATAATCAGGCACCATAGTACAACACGTCGAGAGGAGACGGAGCAGGCTATCAAGGAGGAGGACGAGCCATAGGAGGTTTTGGATGTGGTAGAGGACCAATCACATGTCACAACTATAAAAAATCGAGACATTACGCATGGGAATGCCCACTGCTGCCAATGACTTGTATGTATTGTCGCGCATCGGGTCACGAGACAGAGGAATGTCCGACACTATTAGTAAATATTCAGGAAAAGAGGAACCAAAACAATCAAAATGTTCTAAGGATTTCAGTCGAAGCAAGGGAGGATGGATAGAACATCAATATAGTCACTCGTGGAGGAACGAAGATAGGAAACGACGCAGTTCGACAAGAACCCTCACAGAACCAATGGGTAAAGAAGAACACTGAACCAAGAAAGCAATTTTACGTGCCCAAAGAAAAGGAGAATTTTAAGGAGGCCAAAAAAGAATTTTAGAAGATGGACTAGTGTCGACTTCCACTATGCAACTAGTCCATGAAGCCGTAGAATATGAAATGTCGCTATCATTGAATCATACCAACGAAATCCCACCCAAGGGAAAAGTAAGTACTATCAAAGACTTTTTGCAATCATGCATAAAAATGTTAAGTGATCCTTCAACTATGAAAATATTGCAAAACATCCTAGAAAAATGTAGTAGTGAGATGGAACAAAAGCTAGAACCGAAAATTGTCAATCATCTACACACAAGAAGAAGAACAAGTAGGGAATTTAGACTGAATGCTAACATTATGGATTTTAATATGGGAGACATCATACTTGACCTAGGATCCAAGGTGAATGTGCTACCCAAGAAAACCTGGCAATGCATGGGAGAGCCAACAATTAGATACACAAATGTCCAACTAAAACTAGCAAACCAACATAGGGTCCTACAAATAGGGAGACTGAAAGGAGTAACAATAGATCTTGATGGAATTCACACTAAAGAATACCTTGAAGTCATCGAAATAGTAGATGGCACAACACCATACCTGACACTACTCAGTCTGGATTGGGCATTTGACAACCAGACCATAATCAACTTGAAGACAAGAAAAATGACAATTGAATCTGGAGATTACAGGGTCATATCACCACTAGACCCATCAGAAGGGGAGAGGTTCGTAGAACCCACTTTTTTGGACTTAGAGGAGATCGATCAGTTGTACAGAACAACTGTGTGCGAGGAGGATTACTTAAACCCAACTACAGACGGAGTACTCAATTGGCATAATATTACTTCATGTGCAACAGATTCAGACACCGGGCTAGAAAACTTGCAGCAGACACTACACAAAGTATCCACGAGAAGATGTGCAATAATAGACCACGGAGTACGATGGATAGGTATAGAAATCAAAGAACCACCTAGTTTCCACGGACTAAATGATTTGGAAACATTCTTGACACAATATGAAGATGAAGTATTAGAGAACCAGAGGCTACTGGCACTAGAATTAGCACTCAAGGCCACACCCGCAAGATGGTGGAGCTCACAAAAGGAGACTATCACAAACTGGTACCAATATAAGCGGTTACTGTGCATAAGGTTCGGCGCAGAACAAACAGACAGAAAATAGTGAAGATATGAAGGACGAGGGACACCAGTGAAACACTTGGAGGAGTGAAAAATGTTGTGGAAAATGACACCACCAGAGGAATTGCCTCACCACTTCATTAACACATTAGAGGGCATACCAGCAAACTGGTATACAGATCAGGAACTGCAAAAAGGAACTACAACATGGACAACATTTCAACATAACTTTACCGTCACTTTCTCATTCGAGCATGAGAACCCCAACATAGATGTAGCCCTGAAGCGGATCAGAGGAGTCATGTTCATTGAAGAACCGGAAATAGAACTTATTACTGAAGAGCAGCAATGAAATAAGCAGACAGTCAAGGAACTATTGTAATGTTACCATGTCTAGGAGGAAGCACCAGACAAAGATGACCGGCATGACATTCATATTCAAGAAGTAGAAGGCAAAAGAGATGTGAAGGGACCACCCATAGAATCCTAAGTTATTTTCGCACCAATGAAGGTAAAGAAAGTTAACATTGGAATAGCTAAACATCCCAAAATGGATAGAATTGGAGACTATTGGGATGAGCCAACAATAGAAAGCATCACAGAGTTGTTACACAACTATAGCAACTTGTTTCCTACAAAATTTACAGAGATGAAGGGCATAGCAGGAGAACTGGGAGAGTTGAAGATACCTCTCTGACCTGAAGAGAGACCGATTAGAGAGTGACCATATAGACTGAACCTCATATATAAACAAAAAGTTAAAGAGGAGATCGACCGGATGCTCGAAGCTGGCATAATCGAACCAGTGGAGGAATCAAAATGGATAAGCCCAATGGTCGTATAGGACAAGAAACAAGGGAGAGGCATTAGGATATGTGTTAACTTGAGGAAGTTGAATGATGCATGTCTATATGACCCATTCCATACATCGTTCATGGATGAAGTGTTAGAGAATGTGGGGGGACACAAAGCTTACTCATTCACTGATGGATTCTCAGGATACCATCAGATCAAAATAGCACAGGAGGACAAATACAAGACCACGTTCGCAACGGAATGGGGATCTTATGAATATACAATCCTGCCATTTGGACTGAAGAATGCACCAGTAATATTCTCCAAAGTGGTTATCGTGGCACTTAAAGAATCCATCCATCAGTTTCTCAAAGTATACCTAGATGACTAGATAGTCTATAGTCTGTTGAAAAACCATGTGGAAGTCTTACACTTGATGTTATAAGAATGCAAACAGTGTCAGATATCACTAAACAAAAAGAAATGTATATTTGGAACACCATTTGGGATACTATTGGGCCATATAGTATGCAAACAAGGGTTATTGGTCGATCTGACAAAGATCACAGTCATCATTAATTTACCAACACCAAAAATAGTCCGTCAGCTACGAGCGATGTTTGGACACACAGGATACTACAAGAAATTTATCAAAGGATATGTGCAGATCACAGCACCAATGGAAAAACTTCTAAGAAAGGATACAAAGTACCAATGGAACGATGAATGTCAACATGGTCTGGATACTCTAAAATAAAATATGGTCACTACACCGATATTTGTATTTCCAAACTGGGGAAAGACATTCCATGTACATGTAGATGCATCAGTGATAGCACTTGGAGCTATCTTATCACAACCAGGAGTAGGAGACTTGGATCACCCGATAGCGTTCGAAAGAAGAAAACTATCAGAATCAGAACAGAATTATAATATGACGGAAAGCGAAGGCCTAGCTATGGTTTACAAACTACATAAGTTCAGACACTACCTATTGGGAAAAAAATTTAAGATGTTTATAGATCACTCGGCCTTAAAATAACCAGTCAACAAGCCAGTGTTGGGGGGGAGAATTTGTCAATGGTTACTTCTATTTCAAGAATTCGACTTTGAAGTAATAGTTAAACCAGGAAAACTAAATGTAGGACCTGACCACCTATCACGGGTTACAAATGGAGAAGAACCCACGAACTTAGAAGACAACTTCCTGGATTCCTATTTATTCTCAGTACAGATTATTGATGACTACTTTGTAGAGATCATCTAGTACTTGAGCACAGGTATCACACCACAAGAATATACCACCGCGCATAAGAAGAAATCGGTAGTTCGTGCAACTGACTATCAATTGATCGTAGGACATCTATATAAAATGGGCACATATAGTATTTTATGAAGGTACATGTTAGAGAATGAATGACCAAGAATTTTAGCAGAAGCCCATGAGGTATTGGCAGGAGGACACTATGCAGGAAAAGCTACTGCACAGAAGGTACTCTATGCAGGATTATGGTGGCCAACGATTCACAAAGATTCGAAAGAGTATTGTCAGGCATGCGATATTTGTCAAAGAGTAGGCAAACCCAACAGAAGGGACAAGATGTTGTTATGACGGCAAGTGACATTACATGCATTTGATAAATGGGCAATAGACTTTGTGGGACCAATTAACCCACCAGCCAAAAGAATAGGGGAAAGATACATCATCATCGCAACGGAATACCTAACAAGGTGGGCGGAAGCCGTACCAGTAAAAGACTGCAAAGCAGAGACAACTTCCACTTCTTATTTGAACAAGTAATTACTAGGTTTGTGTGCCCAAGAGTCTTGATGAGAAACCAAGCCACACATTTCATAAATAGCACCATCTGTACAATGCTCGAGGAGTTTGAAGTTCACCAACAAAAAATCACACTGTACCATCCACAGGTGAATGGAACAGTAGAAGCCTTTAACAAAATTCTAGAGAACGCACTAACAAAGATTTGCAACGTCAAGGGAGATGACTGGGACCTCAAAGTACCAATAATATTATGGGTGTATAGGACGACATGCAAGAAATTGACAGGGCACACACCATTCAAACTCGTCTATGGCCAAGAAGCGATAGTGCCATTAGAATTTGTAGTACCCATCTTACGCGTAGCAACTATCATACAAATGACAGAATGCGGCGCAATATAGGAAAGACTGAACCAACTGTTAGAAATGGAGGAAGACTGAATCCTAGCAGGATTCCATCAACAAGTATAGAAGGAAAGAGACAAATCATGGCACGATCAACACATTAAGAAGAATACTTTCAAGGAAGGAGATCTAATATTGCTCTATGACAACAAATCGTTTCAGCACCCAGGAAAGATGAGAATGCATTGGTTAGGAACATAAGAGGTCAAATATATAACAGAGGGAAGAGATGTACAATTAAGATATTTAGCAGGCACATAACTCAGAGGAATGATCAACGGGAGCCGACTGAGGCTATATAAGGACAATCGAGCACCCACTGTGCAGTCAAAAAAAAAAAAAAACGCCAAGAATGCCAGAGACGAAAAAGCCACAGGTTGCTTGAAACACAAATGTAGTAAAGGAAAGAACAACGGTTACATACCAAAGAAAAACGAGTGGGAAACAGAAAGTCGACAAAATCAGGATGACAAGACAACACTAAGAAGAATTAAGGCATGACAAGGACTGATGGAACATCACATTAAACACGCCATCTAGATACGACAAAGTAAGCATAATGGCAAGTACGAAACTGCCACAGATGCATTGAACCCACAGTTATGGTGCATTAATCACATGATGGAGGAAGCGTCATCGATAAGCTTTAGGACAAGACCATACAACATGCAAGCATGTAAGCAACTTGTCTATTCGCGAAAGGAGAACAAAGAGAGAGCAACAACAACTCAAACGAACAAAGAAAGAACACAAATCTCACTGCAGTCCTTCAAACTCAGCAAACGTTCAACACTCACCACTATGGCACAACTGAAGTCCACCGAACCAAGCCAGATAGCCAGGCTGACCAGGTTTCAAACTAAGTCATGAGGGCCGCTGGAAGAAAACAAGCAGCAACAACCAGAGATCATTGATATTGATGAGATCCCATCCCCAGAGATACCACCAGTGAACTCTACACTGATACTGGAAGAGATTCAACAACCACAAGCAAAGGACCTGAAAGAGGACATTCTAGTAGCGGCGTAGGAACCTCAGAACGAGGAAGCATAAATCCAATAAGAAGTGCAACCAAAAATCACTGAACCAACTGCGGAAGGTAACAGAACGACGTAGAATCAAGGATCAAAAGGGAAACCAAATGAGTCCCAGGTACCCAGCCTAGGCCAACCAATAGAAGATACCATGGGAAATACCTTGACTTGGCCAAAATGGCTTACAGGGTAGCAATCGGGAGTTGCTGGAACCTCATACCAACCACCACCACAGGAAGATAGAGTCATGATACCGAGCTCACCTCGCAAGAAACCGACAACAGAAATTGTGCTACCATGCATACCAGAGGGAGTACAGGTAGAGCCACAGCTACTGGGTCACATCAGGAAGCTCAAGTATTCCAACCATGACGTATCAGACGAAACCAAGTACCCAGAACTTGCGTTGAGTGTTTTTATGTAGAACATAGTGGTAAAACAACTTGGAGAAATGATCAGCCAGCCACATCAGTGGGCAGTTGGACTGGACCGAACATGCATTTTATGGTTGCTAAAACTTCTTCATTTTGGTATAGGTTAGTACATGACAGCACGCATTAAGCAGCTATTAGAAGCCACACATGGAGAGGATACATGGATGGACAGACCCGTCCCCATAACTGTTGAACTTATCGCGCAGATAGCAGGACTACCCATCCGGGGTATGGATCTCGCGCTCATTCTGGACGATAAATCTAAGGAGAAAGCGTTAGCAGAGGATATGAAGAATAAATATGGTACTTCCAGGGAGATAAGAGGCATTATAATCAAACGGATCAACAATGAAGTGACACAATTGGGCACAAAGATCTTATCCTGTAAAATGTTAAGAAAATGCCACAAAGATGAAGTGCCAGTAGGACTCATCATAGTTGCAACTCATTCCATAGAAGGCACCTTCATGAGTTGGGAGCCTTATCTATTACACTTGTTCCAAGTGGACTGCAAGGATGTGCAGGACCTTAGTACAAAATTTCATTAATCATGGCTACTCACCCTCATAGCATTCATGGGATGGTGGGAACCAAAATATGTAGTGTTTTCTACTAGACCACAGCCAACGGGAGTGAGATATTTATTAATGAGATCAGGGACATAGGCCACGCATAAGAGGGAAAATGGAATCATCTTTGAAGCATACTTACAAGACATACATGAAGCTATTATCCAATCATGGAGAATAACTCCAGAGGCTATCACACAATATGGGGATATCGCAAACTTCTGGGCCACACATCAAGCCATGTGGATACAACCAAGATAGGATCCAGATAAATAGTGGCTATCGATGCACTACTACATCAAAAAAGGTGATATAGACATGGTCATCAATGAATGGCCTGATGAATGGAGGATCCCATCCATTCCCTAGGAAGTATCGGAAGGACCCGCAGAAGGAGAAGAAACACAGGCGGAAACACAGCCTCCGCAAATCCCAGTACCGAAGAAAAAAAATATGGGCCAAAACAATTTGACTCAGGAAAATGAAGGGGCAAAGCCGATAGGGACCCAAAAGGGGCAGAAAGAGACCAACAAACAACCAAAGAAATCTAAGGGAGTGTAGGAGACCGCCCCAAATCCCAACACACAGGAACCGGGGGGAACTAAGAGACCAGTTGTACAGGCAGTAGGAACACACAAGAAATCAAAGGCACAACAAGCATCATTGGACTACATGATCACGAAGGACGATGGAGAAATGATCGCAAGAATGGTCCAGGATTGTCTAGCAAAAGACTTCGATCATGCAACACATCATAGGGATAAAATGCAGAAAGAGATGGCAGAAATGGGACAACTCCTCAGGACACTTGGATAGGCCCAGAGAGCAAGTAGAAGCAGAGACATAGATTTGTCGACAACACAAGCCAACAAAAGAGTGGAGTTTGAAGAAAGAGACTCAACCCTCCCAGTGCCGCACGCACATGCAACGGTCTACATAAAACTGAGCATGCTACAAATGGATGAAATAGTGGGACAGACACCACTGAAGGATTTGGACGACATCCAATTGGTCTTGACACAAATGCCATCAAGGGCACTGTACAAATTACAGGTTAGCATCGACCACGAAATGTAGTCTCAGGGACATAAAAACTTAGTCGAGCTACAGAAAGAAACAAAGCAGCGGGAAGTGCTGGAAAAAGAGTACGAGCAAGCCAAATATGAAATTCAGAAGGAGACAGAACACATAAACTAATTGGAACATAGAGTGGGAGAAATTTTTGGGAAACTTCCAAGCACTGTGCAAGGAAACAAACTCCCAGCCACAGAAAAGATCGACCAAATTGCGTAGGCAATTGATCGATACCAGAAGGAGATCGAGGATCTCTAAGAACAACTAACACCAACAACTCCACCAACATTAAAGGAGAAAAGGAGGCAGGCAACAACAACACAACTACAGGAGATGGAGAAACATGTTATCACGACAGCTGACTTGCTCGAGAAAGCAACGCAACTCTGGACAAGACAAGAGGATGATCCATAGGTTCAACACTAGGACAATGAAGAGGAAAGGATCAATGCAATGATCCAAGAACTCAAACAGAGGAAAAATACCATACCAATCCCAGAACGCGTCAAGGGGACGCAAGATCTGAAGACGATGCAGGCAGAACTTATCAGTGCGCAAACACATAAACAAGAGCGTAAGGCTCAAATAGAACCATTACATGAATGGGTAGCAGAAGTACTCGCACAAGCAGAAGCAACTAGAACACAGATGGCATAGATACAGGTAGAATGTGCAGGATTACTGAGCGACAAAGTGGCATTTCAGGAAGGGGATACCATTAAGAAAAGGACCACGCAGGCACTGACAAAAGCAACAGAACTAAGGGAAAAGTTCCAGATGATCACTGAGGATATCGAGTCAGCTCAGAAGGATTAGGTGACTCGGGATGAGTCACATGTCAGTGTTGGGGGACTGTTGGCATCAGGCCAAAGTAGGAAAGAAAGTGTGCAAAAATAATAATGATAGCTGGAAGAGAAATCGTGGGAAATAAAGCGTGCAAGAGGAAAGTGACAATTGATAAGAAGCATAACATGCATGCATGCAAGGAGGGGGCGACAGCTGGAAGGAAGCAAAGCATGCATGCAGAGAAAGAAGACCTAACGATAATAGGGTTAGGGTTTTTGTAAGTTTTTGGGTAAATGGTTGAAGAGCCCGATAGATATAAATATAGATATGAAGGTATCAAAAAAGAGTTCGGTTAGGTTCGATTCGCTACCTATGAAGGTTTGATTGTTTTATGTAATTTTTCTGATTAGAGAACCACTTCTATAAAATGATTGAGCTAGAGAGGAGGATAGAAGTTAGATCTTGAAGATTAGATCGCAGGACGAGGAGCCTGGTGTGGTCTAGTTCACCTCATAGAGATCTTACCCATACGAGGAGAATTGTAACCGCAAGGCGCGAGATTGCAGAACTACCATAATAAGAGAGCCAAAATCCAAATCTTTATGGACGTATCCCAGGAGGGGGTGAACCATGATAATACTTGTGTAATGTGATGAATGCATGTATATCTTTTTCATACTTTTATTAGTTAAACACTGTGTGCAATGAATGAATGAGTTATTATATTGCTTGGTTAATTGTTGTTGGAATATAACGAAAAGATACCACAGAGATTAAAATATAAAAGACAATAACAGTAGTTTGTAACACAAGTTAGAATAAATGGATTAGGATAAACATCCCATAACTCACACTCAATCCTAGGCTATAAACACGAGTCTTATAGCCACCCATATAAAGATATCTCGAGTGAGATTGCGCAGTGCATTATGTGTACTGCGTTGCCTTCTGGTTTACTAGAAGGGACGATAGTTTTAGGCTTTGTTGGTACCTTTAAATATATGAACCATTGGTCAACAACGTAGGCAATAGGGAAGAGTAGTTCATGTTAAGCCAACACCTTCGCTCACTACACGAGTGCTACTATTATTCCTGCTATTAATTTCTCCTTGTAACACTTCATGAGTAATTTACAGGCCATGAGTTTGGTTGCTAACCGTGTTGATGGCTCACTGATCCTATTGATGATTATCCCCATAGATCCTCTCTATGTCTCATAATTATTCTTCATCTCTTTTTCCAAGGCTTTCTCCTTGGTATTCTCATCAAGGTACTACACATGTTTCTCCCCATTGGTTGGTAGACCTATTATCTTAGCTACCAATTCAATGTCAATGGAAACTTGTGTATCCAACCAAAAAATACCTCCATATACTATTGCCAGTAACTTCTTAACACATTTATTTACGTCCTTTCCTCTGTCAATGTGTGATATCTACAACAGGTTCATTATACCTGTATTATATATCCCTTATATCCATTTTTTAGGTTCCATTATGGGAAATCATGTCTTGTTGACCCCTCTTCTTTCTAAGTATATATGTTGCACGAAATCTAGGAATTTATCTGTTTACCTTACATCATGGTATGAATAGCACAATTTATATACACATCCAAGAAATTCTACAAAAATATTTACACCTGTTAGTATGCACGGTAACACAATGGTTACCCATTTTTTCTTTCATGGGGATATATGAACCTGTTGTTTTCCCTTCTCCTTTACTGGCGCACTTGAGGGCCTTGCTTCCTGATATGTTTTCTCTCCCTCCTCCTCCTCTCCGGTAGACGCCCACTGTGTTATGTTCTCTGTTGTTTGTGTTTGTTCTTGCAATGATTTTTTTGTGCTTGCTTGAGTCCTCGGCTTGTCGAAATTGGTCCTTTCCTCATCTAATTCCTTTGTAGGCCGAATTATTTCCTGCATGAGTTTTTTTTCTACTGATGTGTTTGGTGGGTCAATTTTCATTTTTTTTGTTTTCGCCTCGACCATTGTAGGGATCGTTAGTTTTGGGGAAGGAATGGCATCGAAATCCACAACTCCCTCCATTTGCGTAGGGTTTTCAGCCTCCATTTCTATTTCTAGAGATGACCTATTGTTTCTATAGGTTCTCCTCGACATATGGTTGGGTTCTCTAAATTTGGGTGGTGACATCATGTTGGAATCTAAATGGGTTTTCTTATGAAATGTCATTGTCATCCTACTAAATCCCCTGTGCGTTCTTCGGTTCACATTTCTTAGCTCTGAGTTTGTTCGAATTCACAATGTGGCTTGTCAAACCCTAATTATTCTTCTAAAGTGTTGTCATAAATTCTCTAAATATTGTCGGGCATGCTTCACTTACTTTCATAAATGTCCCTTTCATGCCTTCTTTTTCCGATGACCGGTTTTTATTTTTCCCAAATATTTTTTTTTTGGTGCGTCGTATTTTTCTACTGTGATACCTCTTTGGTGCATTGGTATTTCCTTATATCATATCTATATTATGTGAAATATATTCACTTATTGTCACCCTGAATTTTTGTCTACTACGCACTAACATTCTCAATTATTTGTCTATCATATTTTCCTTTAACTGCTTCTTTTTGGATTTTTCTACTTTTCTTTTCCTTTTTCTTCTTTTAAATCCTACTATTTACAATATGTACAAGTATACTTCTCGCGCTGCAACTATTGAGGGTTAGTGGGTCGACTGTCCCTATACAGTTTCAGTCAACTACCATTCACTAGTCCTTGAACTTCCTTTCATGCTAAATCCTGCAGTTGTAAAACACCTGTATTTGTGGCAAACTTTATCTAGTATAGCCCTAGCCAATTCATTCGAAGCTTCTATGGGTGCTTCAAATATTTATTGTCATAAAGGAGAACCATATCTCCAACTTTGAAGTTTTTATTCTTAATGTGTATTTCATGCCATGCTTTATTCTTTTCTTTTTGTACCTCCTGATGGAAGCCAACTATGATTCTGTCTTCTTCCAATTCCATAAGTTGAGCTAATATCTTCTGCGTTGTGCCTCTTTCTGTCATTTTTGTAATAGCTACAATACAAATACTTGGTATCAAATAATCTAAGGGAACTACTGCTTCCTATCCATACACCAACCTAAAGGGTGACTTCCTTGTTAGCTTCTTGCATGTAGTTCTATAATCCCACAATATTGTTGGTACCTTCAAATCCTAATCATCTCTGTTCACATTACAAATCTTTGTCAAGGCCCTCTCAAAAATTATGTTAAAGGATTCCACTGTTCCATTTTCCTGAGGATGATAATGAGTTCTCTTCTAATGATATATCTCAAATTATTCCATCATTTCCTAAATTGTGTTGGTGATAAAGTGAATCTCCTGATCACTCATCATCAATATTCTTGGACATCCAAACCTTGTCACTAACTATTCAAATAAAAAGAACGTTGCATTATCTGTGTTGAAATCCTTTATTGGTGCTACCTCATCCCATATGGTTAATTATTTTGTTGTTTTTATAATATATCGGGCTCCTAATCTTCTAGTTGGTGTATTAATTGGACCTACAAAATGTACTTCCCATTTATCAAACACTTTTAAAGATATATGAGGTCTCAGTGGAATTTGATCCCTCCTGGATGGCTTCCCAACTCTTTGAAAAACATCACACTTCTAACAACATTACTTTGACTCTATGTGAATTGTTGTCCATCGTAATTCTACGTGCAATACCTTCTGTGAGGTATCTTTTCCTGCGTAGTATCCTCCAACAATCACTTCATGCACCTCTGCTAAAATGATAGGCCTTTCCTACTCCATCACATATCTTCTCAATATGTTATCTGCCCCAAGTTTGTATAAATGAACTACAATCAACTTGATGGACATAGTGTCATTAATGTGTTGTCATTGATGTCAAACAATATAACAATATGCAGAGTTCATGTCAAATAAATATATGAAGGTATCATTCATGTGTTTTCATTGATGTCAAACAGTATGACAATATGAAGAGATTAAATCTCAGGAGAGGTAGCTTGTGGAGAATCTAAAATAAACCCAAAAATATCAGAAGAGATGACACATAGGAGGCTCAGAAGAAGATGTCGCACAGGAGCCGTCCATTATCATTTTGGGACAAACCATGACCGTCAGATCATGTTTTAGTGGAAGGACATAGTAAGCCACAAATGTCCCAAAGTAGAGGCAAGTCGTCCGATCTAAGGAAACACTTCGGGAGATATCAGGACCATCATATCATGTTTGTTGGTAGGACAAAGTAAGCCACAAATGTCTCGAAGTAGATGCAAGTCGTCTGATCTGAGGAAATACTTTGGGATATATCATGACCGTTGGATCGAGGAAAGTAGAAGGATATGATAAGCAAGGACAAAGGACTGAGATCCTGAATATCCATATTCCTGACAGTCGTTGGATTGTGTTAAGACTTTTCAGGTTAAATAATGACCATTAGATGAAGTCAAGTTACTCGAGGTTTAAACTTTAGGGAATCTCACTTAGGGAGAATTGGGAAGTGGATAAATTGAATTACCTGAAGTCCCGAAGGCTGAAATGAATGAGGACCGTTAGATCTGGACAATACATGATGACCGTCGAATCAGGATGATGGTTAACTTCAGCGCTGACCACTTTGGTGAAATGGAGTTGAGAACATGTAAATTCACCTAAAGGCCTGAGTTCCGAAGTCACGAGTTTGAGACACGTAGCACACACATTGAGAGACCACATCATCAACAATGACGTTAGCTAGGACACGCGGCCCAATTAGGTGGTGACAAGTGTGAAGTCCCATAGGTACTTTAGGCATACGTAAGACACGAATCTAGGTGACACATGGCATCCACTCAGGCAGTGCCATGTCAATAGTGACATCAGTGGATATGTCAATCCGAGTGTATGGTCTTCAGAGGTTTTACCACTAGCAACTACCCGAAGCACTAAAGGCCGAATTCAACATTGTTTGTGGATCTAAGATCCTTCGAGAGAATTCTCAACCGTTGATCATGTACATTGGAAGGATAGCATAAGAAAAGTTATTAACTGGCAGCAAGCAGTCTCCACCGCTTTATGACTTAATCAACAGATGATCACTCTAGAGGAAATTGGAGCAGCGATTATCTGAACCCCTGAAGCCCCAGAGTCCTGAACTCCCAAAATGAACGAGAATCGTCCATTCAACTGTTGATCAAGTCCTGACCGACGATTTACTTGAAAGGACTCTAATAAGCCTAGATTATATGTCTAAATAGAGGATTGAATATCGACTGTACGATATAGCATAGGCACTTCGGAGAAACACACTCGGGAGGAAATTAGAAAAACAATTACCTGGACCTCTGAACCCCTGAATTCCTGGAGTACCAAATCTCTGAAATGCATCTGGATCGTTGAATTTTATGGACACATGTCATCTCATGATTAACACTTTGGTGAAATGCACTTCGAGAGAATTGGAAGATTGCAAAGACCAGACTCCCAAACAATGAAGTTCTGAAATTAACGTGAACTGTTCACTCACCATTAGATTAAGTCATGATCATCGATTTGTTTTGAAACCTATGGACATTCCAGGATCGTCCGACTAATGGAAGAACGAATGTTTACCTTCCGATATGTTCTGGTGGAATTTGATTCGGGCGATTTGAAAGGTTGCAAAGGCTTGACGTCCCGAAGGATGAAGTACCGAAGAACACGGTCCCAACACTGGACATATGGGGCCTAAAAGAAACAAAGGGATAAAGAAGATGCATCACTTAGACAATAAGCCCATGGTGTTGCACAAATGGTCATATATAAATGGTTTGAAGGAAGCACCTCTACAGAATTGATTTATGCAATATTTGCAAGACATGAAAATAAGTTAAATGAAATCGATCCTGTGATCGATTAATGAAAAACATTTTCATTAAATTTGAAATGGCTTCTCGATAATATTTGGATAAAGAAAAACAAATGAGATTATTGTTAAATGAAGGGGTGTGATGGTCCAAACAGAAGGACACAATGTTTCATAGCTCACACCAGTTGGAAGAATATATAAATGAGAAAGAGTGGTGAGAAGAGTGTGTCTCTGCAACCTAAGAGAAGAATATCAAAACAAAATAAGAGTCCAAGAAGAATGATTGTGGGTTATAGGGTGCCTGTCAATGTCTTATTGAAGATCAAGAACAAAAGGAGACAGATCACAATTATGGAATCCAGTGTTTGAAATATAAGACCTTTATTGGACTACAGCATATACATTGAATGTTAAATGACAGAAGCTAGAGAGAAAGAGATGAAGTTTGACTACAGATAACCAGAAGACCATACAAGCAGAGGTTGCAACAAGACAAGTAGAAAGTGCAACATTTAATGATTCTAAGAATACTTGAAGAATTCATAGTATCTTTGTGTATTTATGAACACATTGAAGATAGTAAAGTAAGAGAGTTATAAGTTTTATAACCTACATAAAGAGAGGAAGGGTGGAGAAAGGGAAAACAAGTCAAAGTCAAAAAGTCAAATCTGATAATACTTGTGTTAATGGTTTCATGAATCAAATTCAATATGAAGAGCAGTAGAGATTGAATTGCATTGTGAAATCAGTTGGATGTTAGAAACAAATTCACATATCAAGAATAAATTTAAACGGGGTGGTAGGGTGGTGCTAGAGAAGGCTACAATCCTGTAGGGGGTCATAGCCTCCTTCCAGTTGCAGTTGGTAAATAGGGTTTCGAAGAATCCTTTCAGTGGTAGCTGATAAACCAGGGGGGAGTAGCCTCCTTCCAGTTATAGCTGGTAAATAGGGTGTTGAAGCATCCTTTCAGTGGTAGTTGATAAACTAGGGGGTCATAGCATCCTTCCAGTTGTAGTTGGTAAATGGGGTGTGAAAGCATCTCTTCAGTCGTAGATGAAGAAACTTGGGGACAGTCTCTCCATGAGGTTGTAGCTTGAAAACAATTTTGTAAAAGAATAATTTATTAATGAAAAAAGAGTTGGTGGTTTTCCCTGTTTGGTTCCATGATAAAATATTGTGTTCATAAAAGTTTGTTTTTTATCATATATTACTTAATTGAATAATTAATGTATGTGCTTAATATTTTTAAGAAAAAAATTAGGCAATACTGATTCACCCCCCCCCCTTTCTCAGTATTGTTGGATATTCCATCAATTGGTATCAGAGCCAGGTTCCTTTAAGAACGGTCTAACAAACTGAAAGGAAGATCAAATTAAGCACACATGGATGGACAAAAGATTTACACTGTGAATGGAACTCCAATACCTAGAAAATAATAATACATATTTTGGAGTACAATAATGGAAAGTCATATGAAGGCATTGAGACATGAAGTATGGAATTCAATTATCATTGATTACTTCCCACCAAACAAAGTAAGGAATCCAGCTCAAAAAAAAGCCAAGAAAAGTAACTCAATGGCAATGAATACAATCCTTGATAGATTACCTGATGATGTCAAAGAGAAGATAGGTGAATGTAACTCTGCAAAGGAACTTTGGGACAAGATAAAAGACCTCTACTCAAATGAGAAGTCAAATGAAGCATATGAATCAGAACAAATTTCAGTCTACAAACAATTCTAGTGATGAAGATTATTTTGAAGAAGACTCAGACATTGAAGAAGAAGTCAATATTGAAGTTGAGCTTCAGTGTACTTTGGATGAACTGAGAAAATATAAACAAAGTTGTAAACAACTAAAGGATATCATGATGGAGAAAAGGAAAAAACAAGGTTCAAAGAAGAAAGAACTTGAGAAAATCATAATTGACTTTAGAATCCAAGTCCAACTGGATCAATAGAGATTGTAATCCTTGGAACAATCTCTTAATAAGGAGCAACAAAAGGTTTAAGATCTCAAACAACAACAACTAGAAAGTGAGGAAGAAAATCAGACCTTAAAAAGATAACTAATGTCCTCACAAGAGGAGCTACACAGTTCAAGACAAAAAGCAACCATTAGCATGGAAGAAGCCAAGAATTTAAAACAAGAAGTTGTTGGACTCAAGGATCAACTGAAGACTATTGAAAAATTCAAGAAAGGAATTGAAGCCCTTGATAAAATTCTCAGTCTACAAATATTTCCCTCGAACAAATTTGGCCTTGGATATGACCAAGTATAGATGGTTAAAGGATCAAGTCCTATTAGTCAGATTGATGTAGAAGATGACAAGTGTAGTGATGATACCTCCAAAGAAACAACTATGTGACAGAAGGATGACAAGAATGCAAGCTCCTATGCTCAAGAATCTGCTCATCCTCCCAAGAAGAGTAACCTCAAAATAAATAGAAATCACAAGAAATAAGTTTAAAATATTCCCAAGTACAAAAGTGCATCCTAAGGCTATTTTTTTTATTACGGTCACAAGGGTGTTGACTACAGAACCAACAGACACAGGTTGAAAAAACAAGAAAACACATGCAGTTCAAGTGAAATGAAAGATCCTAATAAAAAGACTGGGCTTGGGTATGTGAATAAATAAAGTACTATTCTCGCTACTTTCAATACTAACAAAAAGGACTTGACAAATAAATTGATTTTCAGAAGATCTTCATAAATGTTCGGGATTTATTGTTATTCATGTAATAACTATGGACATAAAGCTATGAATTGCAGAGCATATGGAAGGAAAACCTTGAGGGTTAATAAATATAACCTTAAAGATAACCAAAAAGTAAATCAAGTTAAAAGAAAAAATTATAACTCCTTTGCACCTATACAGGAAGGGAACCTAGAATGCTTTAGATGTCATAGTTATGGACATAAATCCATTAATTGCAGATTAATAGAAGTCTCAGAAAAAACAAAGTTCATTAGAGAGAAAAAGAAGATTTGGAAAGGAAAAAAAAACATCAAAAAGGGAATGTCTTATTGCCTTGAAATCCCAAGATAAAGAAGATCTCTGGTATGTTGACAGTGGGTTCTCAAAACATATGACAGTAAAAAAGGACAATTTCTTGAACTTAAAGAAACAAAACAATACTCAACCTCTTCTGTGAAACTCATGGAATAAAAAAAATAAAAATTCTTTGTTGCTAGAACACCTCAGCAAAATTGGATTTCTAAGAGAAGGAATAGAACAATCTAGGAGGCTGCAAGGACTATGCTCAATGAAGCAAGATTATCTGATAGATATTGGAGGGAAGTTGTAGGAACAATAGTATACATATTAAACAGAGGTCAGCTCCATATTAATAGTAATAAGAATCCTTATGAACCATGGTTTGGGAGAGATCCTTCGGTAAAATACTTCAAGGTCTTTGGAATTAAGTGTTACATCAAAAGGCTTGATGAGAATCTCAAAACATTTGATGTTATATCTAATGAAGGTATATTTATTGGATATACTTCTACCAAGAAAGCATATAGATGCTACAATCTTAGATTACATAAGATTGTTGAGAGTGCAGATGTTAAGTTGGATGACTTAAAAACAATAAAGATCAAATATTAAGAGACCATACTTGACAATGAATGGAAAATTCTACAGCAGTGAGGTGATGATGCAAATATATTAAGTACAAATATGAAAATGAAAATATTGAATGATGTAGTTCGCTTGAAGAAACATGGAATGTTCTTTGAAATAGCAGTTTATAAGAACAAAGTGTTTCCATGGCATTCGTAAATAGAGAGTGACATGGACGATGTGTTGCAGTTTCATATGGTGGATTCTTGGAAAAATCTAAGGTAGATCACATGATATCACCTAATGAGGATGTAAAGGACTTTGAACTGGACTTTTATGGTAAAAAGGATCGATGGAAATATTGAGCAGTCGATCGATGCAGAGGAAAAGGTCAGACTCCTCAGCAGTCGTCCGATCAAGAAATTGACAATGTTGATTGTATCATGTAACGAGATTTATCCCACATTGGAAGTGTGAAAAAGCTTATGAGGGTTAATATAGACAACCCTCACTATACTTATTTGACATGTAGTGCAAAGGTATGGCGGGGGCTCTAGGTGCTTGGAATTTACTAAAATATTACCCGCCTAGAACCCGAGACAACCTGTCAGGCCCCCTACCTTTTGGTCAAAGTGACAATAACTATCAATATGATGATGAAGGATCTCGACCGCTCATTGGAAACATATATTTTTTATATATACATTACACGTCGGTCATATGGGTGACTGTGGGATTAAGGGCCATTTTGGCTTTTGGAAACTGAGAATGAAACCGCCAACTTGTCGAAGAAATTAGTGGAATGACAAAATGGAGGATCACCAAGTTTGTCGTCAGTTGAATAAAATTCCAGATGTCGAAGACCGCCAAAAACGTCAAATAAAACCTATACAATAAAAATACAAAAGACATTTAAAGAAGAATTTTATTATTAATTAAAGAAGACATTAAAAGAATCTTGAATAAATATTGATACATCTGGTTAGAGATCGATGAGAAGCAATGGATAGGTTGAAAGGTCGTTTGAAAAATATGAGCTAGAATTATGCAGTGTTCCAATAGGGCAACAATATCTGCAGCAACAACATTATGATGTAAAAAATGTTATACATGACATCCTGTAGAGATAACAAGAGGAGAGTCCTTGTTTGGAAGAGCTACCCTTTTAGAAACACAAGGGGAGAACAGTTAGAGGAAGAGAGAGAAAAGTGACAGGGGGAGTTATTTAGTTATGGAAGGCAGCTAATTATTGCAGGGGGAGTTACTGGAGTTTAGATATTGATCAGTAGCATATAGAGAGATAAATCATAGGAGGATAAATCCTTTGCCATTGATGTCAAAAGGGGAGAGTAACTTCAGAGGAGAGAAGCATCATCACAGAGAGAGATTGTGTATGAAGTTGGTGTGTTGCCATCAATGACAAAGGGGGATATTGTTGGACACAGTTTCATTAATGTGTTGTCACTAATGTCAAACATCATAACAATATGCAGAGTTCATGTCAAATAAATATATGCAGGTATCATTGATATCAAACAGAATGAAAATATGTAGAGATTAAATCTCAAGATAGGTAGCTTGCATATAATCTAAGTATAAACCAAAAAATATCATAAGAGATGACGCATTTGATGCTCAGAAGAAGATGATGCACAAAAGCTGCCCATTATCATTTCAGGACGAACCACGACTGTCAGATCATGTTTTAGTGGAAGGACAGAGTAAGCCACAAATGTCCTGAAGTAGAGGCAAGTCTGTCAATCTAAGGAAACACTTTGGGAGATATCAGGACCATCAAATCATGTTTAGTGTAAGGAAAGAGTAAGCCATAAATGTCCTGAAGTAGACGCAAGTTGTATGATATGAGGAAACACTTCGGGAAATATCATGACCATCAAATAGAGGAAAGTAGAAGGATATGATAAACAAGGCCAAAGGCCCACGATCCCAAATATCCAAATTCTCGACAGTCGTTGGATCGTGTTAAGCCTTTTCAGGTTAAAGAATGGCCATTAGATGAAGTCAAGTTACTCGAGGTTTAAACTTCGGGGAATCTCACTTCGAGAGAATTGGGATGTGGAGAAATCAAATTACCTGAAGTCCCAAAGGCCAAAATGAATGAGGACTGTTAAATTTGGACAATACATGATGACCGCCGGATAAGGATGATGGTCAACTTCGACGCTAACCACTTCAATGAAATGGAGTTGAGAATATGTAAATTCACCCGAAGGCCAAAGTTCTGAAGTTCGAAGTTCCTAAGTCACGAGGTTAAGACATGTAGCACAAACATTGAGAGCCCACGTCATCAACAATGATGTCATCTAGGACATGTGGCCCAATCAGATGGTGAAAAGTGTGAAGGTCCCATAGGTACTTTAGGCATACATAATCCATGAATCTAGGTGACACGTGGAAACCACTCAAGCAGTGTCATGTCAATAGTGAAATCATTGGATATGTCACTCCGGGTGTATGGTCTTCAGAGGTTTTACCACCAACAACTACCCGAAGCATCCAAGGCCTAAGTCAACATTGTTCGTGGATATAAGATCCTTCGAGAGCATTCTTAGTTGTTGATCATGTACAGTGGAAGGATAGCATATGCAAAGTTATTAATTGACAACAAGCAATCTCCACTTCTTTATGAATTATTCGGCATGTGATCACTCTGGAGGAAATTGGAGCAACGATTATCTGAACCCCCGAAGCCCCGGAGTCCTGAAATCCTGAAATGAATGAGAACCATCCATTCAACTGTTGATCAAGTCATGACTAACGATTTACTTGAAAGGCTTGTGATAAGCATGGATTGTACATCTAAACTGAGGATTGAACATTTACTGTCCGATATATCATACGCACTACGACGAAACACACTTCAGAGGAAATTAGAACAACAATTACCTGGACCTCTGAACCCACGAAGTCTTAGAGTACCGAAGCTCCAAAATACATCTGGACCGTTGAATTTTATGGACACATGTCAACTCATGATTAACACTTTGGAGAAATGCACTTTGGGAGAATTAAAATATTGCATAGAACAGACTCCCGAACAATGAATTTTCGAAATAAACGTGAACTGTTCACTCACCATTATATTAAGTAATGATCATTGATTTGTTCTAAACCTCTGAACATGTCAAGATCGTTCGACTAACGGAATAACAAATGATGATCATCCAATCTATTCCAGTGGAATCAGATTCAGGTGATTGGAAAGGTTGCAAAGGCTTGATGTCCCAAATGACGAAGTACTGAAGAAAACGGTCTGAACACTGGACATATGGGGGATAAAATAAACTAAGGGATAAATAAGAGGCATCGCTTAGACAATAAGCCCATTCTACTGTGAAGATGGTCACATATAAATGGTTTGAAGGAAGCGCCTCTACATAATTGATTTCTACAATATTCGAAGAGACATGAAACTAAGTTAAATGAAACTGATACTGTGATCGATTAATGAAAATCATTTTCATTAAATTTGAAAGGGATTCTTGATAATATTTGGATAAATAAATAGATAAAACGATATTACTGTTAAATGAAGGGGTGCAATGGTCCAAACAGGGGGACACAATGTTTCATAGTTCACACCAATTGGAAGAATATATAAACAAGAAATAGTGGTGAGAAGAGTGTGTCTTTGCAACCCGAGAGAAGAAGATCAAAACAAAAGCAGATTCCAAGAATAAGAACTATTGGTTCTAGGGTGTATGTCAATGTCTTATTGAAGATCAAGAACACAAGGAGACAGAGCAACAGTTATGGAATCCAGTGTTTGAAATAGAAGAGATTTATTGGACTGCAATAGATACATTGAATATTAAATGACATAAGCCAGAGTGAAATAGATGAAGTTTGACTGCAGATAACTAGAATACCATACAAGAAGATAACTAGAATACCATACAAGCAGAGGTTGCAACAAGACAAATAGAAAGTGAAGCAGTTAATAACTCTAATAAGACTTGAAGAATTGATAGTATCTCTGTGTGTTTATGAACACATTGAAGATAGTACAGTAAGAGATTTATAAGTGTTATAACTTGCATAAAGAGAGGAAGGGTGGAGCAAGGTAAAACAAGTCAAAGCCAAAAAGTCAAATCTGATAGGACTTGTGTTAATCGCTGCATGAATCAAATTCAATATGAAGAGAAACAGATATTAAATTTCATTATGAAATCTATTGGATGTTAGCAACAAATACACATATCAATGATAAATTTAAACAGGGTGGTAGGGTGGTGCTAGGGTAGGCTACAAACATGTAGGGGATCGTAGCCTCCTTCCAGTTGCAACTAGTAAATAGGGTGTGAAAGCATCCTTTCAGTGGTAGCTGATAAACTAGGGGGGCATAGCCTCCTTCCAGTTGTAGCTGGTAAATAGGGTGTTGAAGCATCCTTTCAGTGGTAATTGATAAAATAGGGGGTCGTAGCCTCCTTCCAGTTTTAGCTGGTAAATGGGGTTTCTCTCCATCAAATTGTAGCCTGAAAACAATTTTGTAAAAGAACAATTTATTAATGAGAAAAGAGTTGGTGGTTTTCCATTTTTGGTTCCCCGATAAAATCTTGTGTTCTTAAGGGTTTGTTGTTCATAATTTATTGCTTAATTGAATAATTAATGTGTGTGCTTAATATTTTTAAGAAAAAAGTAGGCAATACTGATTTACACCCCCCCCCCTCTCAGTATTGTTGGATATTCCATCACAATTGATAGTCTCCAGCTCTAACCACCAAATTTTTCTTTTGCACAATAGTAAATTCTCTTTATGCAAACCCTGTACTCAAAAACTCAGTAATGTCACCAAAATACTCATTTTCTATTTGTACTGAAAAAAATTGTTCATCTAGAAAGTTTTCTTCCAAGTTGTTGGGTTCTTCTCCATTAGTTATCCTGGATAAGTGATTTGGTCCTACATTCAATCTTCCGGGTTTCACCACAACTTAAAAATAAAATACTTGGAATAAAAGTATCCATCTACATATCCTTCCCCCCAACACTAGTTTGTTGACTAAATATCTCAGAGAAGAATGATTTGTAAACATATTGAAATGTTTCCCTAACAAGTAATATTTGTATTTCTTCAAAGCATACACCATAGATAATCCTTATCTTTCTTTAGTGTTATAGTTATGTTTTGAAATTGATAACTTTCTTATTGCAAATGAAATAGGGTGATCTATATCACCTTCTCTTGGTTGTGTCAATATTGCTCATAATGTTATTGCAGATGCATCCACATGCACATGAAATTCTTTTGCCCAATATAGAAACACTAAAATTGGCGCAATAACCATATTCTCCTTCAAAATATGAAGACTTTGTTGGCATTCATCATTCCACTGATACTTAGTGTCCTTATTCAACAACTTCTCCATTGTCACAATAATATGTGCATATCCTCTTATGAACTTCCTGTAATACCCTGTATGACCAAGTGTACTCTTCAACTGACGCACTGATTTTGGTGGTGGTAGGTTAACTATGAAAAGACATTTAGCATGATCAACCAGTAGACCTTGTTTACATGCCACATGCCCTAAAAAATACCAAAAGGTGTGTTGGAAATACATTTCTTAATATTCAATGAAATATGGAATTGTATTCATCTATCCAACATCAATCTTAATACTTCCACACAATCCTTCAGTAAAATAAAAATTATCCAATCATCAAAGTAAACTTCCAAAAACTTGTGAATAAATTCCTTAAAAGTTGCGACTACTACTCTTGAAAAAATTGTTGGCACATTCTTCAACCCAAATGGAATAACTATATACTAAAATGATCCCCACTCTGTAGAAAATGTATTCTTGTCTCTATATTTTGGCATTATTTGGATCTAATGATATCCAGAAGACCCATATGTAAATGAATAAGCTTCTTGACCCCCTACATTCTCCAAAACTATGTCTATAAATGGAGTAGGAAAAGGATAATGTAGGCAAGAATCATTCAATTTTCTCAAATCTACACAAATATTAATCCCTCCTTACTTCTTTTCCTGCACCACCATAGGACTAATCCATTATGATTCTTCCATAGGTTCTATGACACCAGCTTCCAACATCTTGTCAATTGTTGCCTTCACTTTCTCTTTGGATATTGGATTCAATCTGTAAGGTCTTTGTCTTATAGGTATGGCTTATGGATTTAAGGGGATATTCATCTCTCCTAATTCTCCTTCTAATCCCTTCATTTCTGAAAATGTTGTTGGGAATAAGTCATTGTACTCATGCAATAATTCTGTGATTCTTTCTACTATTTGATTGTCCCAATAATCTCCAATGCTTGCAATATTTGGGTTTTCTACAGTTCTAATGTTTACCTTCTTGATATTTAATGATGCAGCATAATCTTTTGAATCTAACTTGGGAACTTCTACTTCCCTCTCACCTTTAACTTCTGGTATATGGATATTGTGTGAATTATATTATGTTGTATCTTCTTCTTTTGCGATGTGATAACAATGTAGAAATTGTTTAATTGTTTGTCTAGTCTCCTTTTGATATGTTGGGATTATTTCAAATTCCGGTTCTTCAAATATCCTGTCTCTTACAAATTTCAACGTGGTATCTATATCTGGACTATGAACTATGAAAATGTAAATGTAACTATGAAATTTTGTTCTATCTCTTCCCAGCTTGCAATTTCTCTGCATTGTTCCTTTTCGTGTGAATGAAATGGTGTGGCCATTATTTTGGTGGTACTAATATCCATTGAACCATGCACTTATCTACATTTTCTTTAGGTTTTCCAAATCCCTCATATTTCTCCTCATATCTATGCTCCTTCTCTACGTTGAATCTGATATGCAATAACCTCTTGCACTGAAACCAATTATTGATCTTCTCCTTGTGTGTACCCCACCAATGGGAAGGTGTATCTTTCAAAGCAATATCTAATAATAATAATATCTGAATTTCTATTGCTTCTAATTCAAATTTCATCAAAAACTATTACAAGTCATTTAGACCATAAAAAGTAGGATGCTCTCTTAACTTTGAACCAATCTATCTCAGCACATGCGTAATTCTAGCACATCTTCTAGTAGATAATTCAAGTAGTCGCTACTTCCAGTTCTCCAGTCAATGTTTCAGAATCTGAATCACAAGAACTAATACTCCTCCAACTGAGCATGCCATATTCAGTTGGGTTGATATAATCCTCTTCACATGTGGTGGTTATATAAATGATTTACATCTTCTATAAGAATGTTTTCTGTCCTAGGTTCCATATACCTTCCTCCTTATTAAGGATCCAATGGCATAATAACTCTGTACTCCCATGACTCAAATATCATCTTCCTTGTCTTCAAGTTAATAATAGTTTGTTTATCAAAATCCAAATCTAAGCCCAACAATGTTGGATATGGTGAAGTATTATCTACTATATCAATGACTTCAAAGCTTCCATGGTGCACACACCATATCGATCTACTGGAATAGATTTCAATCTTCCAATTGGAACCACTCTATGTTGATTTTCCAACTTCAACTGAATAGGTGAAAACCCCAATTGAGGTTTTCTCATAGCTTCCCAAGTCAGAGAATACGTTTTCTCGTAGATGAGAGTGCAGAGAATACGTTGTCCTATAGATGAGAACGCCATAGGTAAGACTCTTCATAGATCTTGGAGAGCAATCTGCTCAAAAGATCCTTGGAGACAACACAGTGCAAGGAAGCAACCTTGTTGAAGGAAGAAGCATTTAAAGATTCATGGAATCCCTTATTCAGGAGGAAGATGCAGAAGAAGCAAAGGAGAAGCTACAACAATCATTATATTGGAGTGCAGAGAATCGACAGATGTCGGATATAGGAGTAATAGGTGGAGAAATATCTAGAAATCTAGATCAACAACACTCCGGGAGTTTCCAGATGAGTTGGTCACAAAATCGTCAATGTAGTCGGGAGCCAGAGTCAATCTGAGTCGTCTGTAAGATAGCACACGTGTTAGTGAATCCTACACTTCGGAGAAAAGGAACTCCAGGAGAAATAAAGTGTGGAGATAGAAAAAATCCCAAATTATTGAAGGAGCGAAGTAGATCTGGACCGTTGGATCCAAAGGGGACATGCGTCACGCGATCCCACAATTCAGTGATAGAGCATTTCAAAGGTTTAAGGAGTGTGAGGGAGCCAGAATCATCAAAGGGTTGGTTGCCCAGAGTTAATATTAGCCATTGGATCTAGGGGACACATGTCAGACGATCCCCGTATTCGACGATATCGAACTCCATAGGAATGGACTAACTTTTCCTAGAGATGAAGACTCCCGAAAGCCCGGAGTCCCAGAGAGGATCTAGATCGCCAATTTTAGTGGACGTGTCGCATTAGATATCGAGATATGGAGCATCAAAACTCTGGAAGAATGAATGTTTATTGAGTGAATAAATCCTGAACCCCCGAAGCTCCAAAGAGTCGGAGTAGATCAAGACCATTGACCGACGTTCATCACAACCATCTGTTGCAAAAGGAAACTTGGCATGAGATCCCTCACTTCGAAGGTTAAGAGCTCTAGAGGAAAGGTGAGTAGTGTGGAGCAAGAACTCCCAAAGGCTCGAAGTTTGGAGTTCATCTGAGTCATTCATCAATGGGGGATAGGTGTCAATCGATCTCTCACTTCAAAGATTTGGCACGCCGAATTTAGCGTGTATTAGTAGACAAAAACTCCCAAACGCTGGAGTTTCGAAGTAAATCTCATTCTTCCAATAAAGAAGAAATGTGGAGGCATATCCTACACTCTGCGAGTTCACTAATTTGACACTCCAGAGGATTGTTAGTATTTTGTATTGAAAAGGCCTGATGCCCGAATTCTCGAAGTAATTGTGAGTCGTTGATCTCCGGTCAATGAGGACCATTGATCTTTGTAGCATTACATATATTCAACCATTAGGATATTCGGAGGAACTGAGGCCTTCACGCGTCGAAACACCCAAAGCCCAAAGTCTTGGAGCACCTAGTTTTCATCTCCCAACCACATGAGAAGTTGAACTTTATTTGTTTTTTGGCTCTTGAGTACACTCAGATAGCCCGATTCCTCCATTAGAGGGGATCAGAGCTCTGACTCTATAGATCTCATGCTCGGATAGTCAGATCCATCCAGATCAAATATAAATAAGTGTTATGCCCCACATTTTTCGTCCCAAAGTCACGTAGAGAACTTCACAGACCTATTTTTACGTGCGGGAAACATGTACAGCACGAAAATCCCTAACATTTTATTTATGTTCTATTTTTTTCAAGATGGCCACCTCTAACAACTTAGGACCAACACAAGGACCGATTCTTCTTGGAAATAAATATGATTTTTTGTCTCTTAGAATGATATCCTTCTTAAAAGCACAAAAGTGTTGGGATCCAGTGGATCTTGGCTACGTGGAACTAGATCCATCATCCCTAGCTTCCATGACCAATAAAGATAGAGTTGCTCAGGAAGAACAGAGGAAAAGAGAGAATAAGGAAAAATTTTGGTTTCAAAACTCTGTGGATGACTCAATTTTCTCCAAAATCACAGGTGTTGTTACTTCAAAATAGGCCTAGGACATCCTCAAAACGGATTACCAAGGAAATGATAGGGTCAAAACAATCAAGATGCATTCCTTGAGGACACATTTTGAGACTTTGAAAATGACAGAGTTTGAAAACGTGGACCAATTTATGACCAGACTCATGGGAATTGTAAAATAGATCAGATTGAATGGTGAAGACATCCCTGATCAAAGGATTTTTGAGAAAGTCCTCATAATCCTTCCAAATAAATTCAATATGGTTGTTACAACCATCGTTGAATCCAAGGATTTGTCCAATTTTTCCACAGATGAACTAATGGGTTCTCTATTGACACATGAGACCAGACTACATCTAGAAGATGATTCAATAAAAAACGCCTTCAAGACTCAATTCTCTTTCAACAGAGGGAGAGGTAGAGGCATAGGAAGAGGTCACTGAGGAAAATGGATAAGTCTAAGTAAAAATCACTCAAGTGAAGGTCACAAAAATCTGAACCAAAATCAGAATTTCCAACCTCAAAGAGGCAGAGGGAGAAGATAAAATAATAAAACCAACATACAATGCTACTACTGTAAAAAGTATGGGCACTATGGATCTAAATGCTGAAAGAAGAAAGCAGATCAACACTCAGGCAAAGAAAATGCTCAAATCATGAAGGAGAAACCTCAGATGGAATGTTTCTCTCATGCAACAAGACTGGAGAACAACCCAAATATCTCTGGTTGTTGGAAAGTGGCTGCAACAATCACATGACGGGTAACAAATATTTACTTTCATGCATTGATTCTTCTATTTCATCTGATACTACACTTGGACATGACTCTTTAGTCAAAGTTCAAGGAAAAGGAACTGTACCTATTCTCACTAAACAAAATGTCAAGAAAGACATAAACAATGTCTATCATGTTCCAGATATGAAACATAATCTGTTAAGTGTAGGAAAACTAATTGAACATGGCTATAAGTTACTTTTTTAAGGAGCCTCATGTAGGATATATGACAAAAACCCCAACAGACAATTGATTTATAAAATCCACATTACTAGAAATTGAATGTTTCCTCTATCCCTTAGAACTGCAAATTTGACTCAATCTTATGCACACAGTGAATCCACCCCCAATGAAACTATAATTTGGCATGGAATATTTGGACATATAATCTTTCATATTTTAAGCCTTCTACAGAAGAAATCCATGGTCAAAGGTTTACCTATATTCAAAGAGAAAAAAATCCCCCATGTGAGTCCTGCATTCTTGGAAAACATAACAGAACAAGTTTTCCACAGTCCTCCACTCAAGCCAAACACCACTTAGATAAAGTTCACATTGACCTATGTGGACCAATGAAAACAAATTCAATAGGTGGTAGCTTTTATTTCCTAACATTTAGTGATGAATTTAGTAGGAAAATATGGATCTACTTCCTCAGACACAAGTCTAAAAACTTTGCAAAGTTCAAAGAGTTCAAGGCTGAAGCTGAAAAACAGAGTGGGAAATATGTGAAGCTTCTCAGGTCAGATGGAGGAGGAGAATATTGTTCAATAGAATTTGCAAATTTCTGCAAATCATAGGGCATCATCATGCAAACTACAACTAGGTATACTCTACAACAAAATGCAGTAGTTGAGAGGAAAAATCAGACTCCAATGAACATGGAAAGGAGCCTTCTCAGAGATAAATTTCTGTCAAATCTATTTTGGGATGAAGCAGTAGCATGCTCAGTTTATCTCCTGAATATATATCCAACCACTAGTGTTAAGATGAAGTTCCCTCTAGAAGCATGGAGTGGGACAAGACTGAATGTTTCTCACCCTAGGACATTTGGATGTATTTCATTCACTCACATGCATTCAGAATTGAGAAATACACTTGATGATCGAAGTGAAAAATGCATTTTTTTTGCTACAGTTAGACATCCAAATACTACAAACTATACAATCCGATTTCAAAGAAACTCATTCTCAGCAGAGATGTCAAATTTCTTGAAAATCAGTTCTGGAGTGAGTCTGAAAAACATCATATGGACAGTTAAAATCTATTGTTGCCACTTCTTGAAAACATAGACAATTCAGGACAGAAAACACATCAACTTGTCCTTCCAAGATTTCAGGTACAAGCACAGCCTAAAATTCCTCAGGACAACTCTTCCTCAAGTAGAAATTTATCCTCTGAACTTCAAAATTAGAGAACTCGAACCTTGAGAGAAATCCATCAGTAGTTGGATGATATTGATAAGCACAATATTTTTGCATTAATGTCATGTCAACCTACATCCTTTAAACATGAAGCTAAAGAGACACATTGGGTTCAAGATATGAACCAATAAATTGACTCCATTGAGAAGAACAAGACATGGGATCTTGTTGATTTTCCCAGACATAAGACAAGTATTGGTGTCAAATGGGTTTACAAAACTAAACTAAATGAAAAGGGGAAGATTGAAAAACACAAAGCAAGACTTGTTTCCAAATGATTCTAACAACAACCAGGCATTTATTTTGCTGAAACTTTTGCTCCAGTAGCACGGTTGGACATTGTAAGGACTCTCTTAGCGAAAACGTCTCAACACAAATGGAAAATATACCAGATGGATGTCAAGCCAGCTTTTCTATGTGGATCAACCAACTGGATTTGAAGTCAAAGAGAAGCCATCCAAAGTGTATTCGTTGAAGAAATACTTGTATGGATTAAATCAAGATCCAAGAGCTTGGTACAACAGAATTGACACTTACCTGATCAAGAGCGGTTTCAGCAGAAGAAAAAATGAGCCAACTCTATACACCAAAACTGATCAGCAAGGTAAAATTATGATTGTATTTTTATATGTTGATGACATGATATATACTAGAAATCTTGACTTAACCAGTTTTAAACATGCCATGCAATATGAGTTTGAGATGACAGATCTTGGCATAATGAAATATATTTTGGGGATTGAGGTTGACCAATCAACCAAAGGGATTTTTTTCTGTTAGCAAAAGTATGCATCAAACATCATCGAAAGATTCTATATGGAATACTGCAATCCAGCAGAAACTCCTATACCCCTAGGCACAAAATTGAGCAAGCAAGATGAAGGCCCTATAATGGATTCTACCTTATACAAAATTTTAGTAGGCAGTTTGGTGTATCTTACAACAACTAGGCCTGATATTATGTATGTAGCCGCCTTTGTTTCCAGGTTCATGGAATTTCCCAAAGATTCTCACTGGAATATGGTGGAAAGGATTCTGAGATATGTTGCTATCACTGTCAATTTTTGTTTATGGTACACTCGGTCTAAAGATAATCATCTTTTTGGTTACACTGACAGTGATTTTGCAGGAAACCTAGATGACCAGAAAAGCACCTTAGGGTATGCTTTTCAAATGGGCACGAACCTAATTTCTTGGGCATCAAAGAAGCAGCCCATTGTCTCAGTATCTTCTGTAGAGTCAGAGTCTATTGATGCTACCTCATATTCCTCTCAAAATGTGTGTATGCGAAGACTATTGAATGATATGTCACATACAGAAAAGGAGCCAACTCCTATCTTCTATGAAAACACTTCAACAATTTCTTTATCCAAAAACCATGTTTTTCACAAGAAAAGAAAACACATTGACACTTGCTTTCACTTCATACACAAGATAGTCAATAATGGTGAATTCTCCCTTCAATTTTGTGGCTCACGAGATCAATTCGCAGACATCTTTACAAATCCATTGGGCAAAACCATTTTTTATTTTCAGAGACAACACTTGGGAATTATCATTGCTCATGTTTGTAACTATTGAGTTTAAGAGGGAGTGTTAGTTATAACTGTAACCTCAATAGTATGTGACTGTACACTGCCAGTTGTTCTGGCCAGCTATATTAGTTGTTAGGATTTCTTGTTTTGTTCTTTGATTCAGTTGTGATGGTTCTTGCCTATAAGGTTCATCCTTTCATCTAATACGAATGTGCTCTACACATTCTTGTTCCTTTTCTGTCTTCTCTACATTATCTTCTTTACTTCTTATTTTGTCAATTTCGTTGAGTTATTGTTCTACGCTTTCATTAAGAGATTCATTTATAAAAGAATAAAAAAAAATTAGGATCGTGTTATAATTACAAATTATAATTCCATAATGAAATTATGGTGAGGATGTAATAAATTAGATAATTTATTTTACATATGGTTATTAAATATTACAAATGAAATGAATTTTTACACTTGAGAACTACTCATTTATGTTTATATAGAACCATCTAGAATGTGTAATGGTATTTGAAGTTTTCGATTATATAAAGGTATTATGGAGATCAGATATAAAGATTAAGGTGTTATTGGTTACTGTTGAAGTTAGATTGTTAGCAAATTACATCCTTGGTCAAATGTCTTTATTAGTGTTAGTATAACCTCAAATCAATAACCCTTATATGTATATCTATTATTGTTGAAGTTATAAAGTTAGATTATTAGCAAATTACATCCTTGGTCGAATGTCATTGTTAGTGTTAGTATAACCTCAAATAAAGAACCATTATATGTATATCTACTTACCAACAATCATCCTATTATGGATAACCATGTAGGTGGTGGTTACATTATTATTGGTTATAAATATTCAAATTCAAGGATTGAGAATATATATATGTGTGTGGGGGGGGAGATAAATAAGTGTCTTCTTTATTGTTTAAATGTACTTTTAATTAATGTTTTGGAAATTATTATCAATAAAAAAAAATAGTTACGACAACTATGATTTTTATGATTGCAACAATTGTTATTGGATAAAACTCACTAGTATGGTAAGCAAATATCCCTAGGATATATCTATTGATCCTAGAGAGACAATGGGATTAGACTTCTTATGGTTTCCCTAGATGTAAGAAAAATATTTTCCTTTTAACTAAGAAGGGGATTGATCATACCTTTAGACCGATGGTTTTCCTTGCATTTCCTTCATATTCCATCTCCTGAGATACAACTCTAACTCTTGCAATCTTCTTCTTGAATACAAGAATACAAATAACCACCTATATAATATCCTTCTAGTGTTAGGAAAATAAAATTCATTGGATCTATCTTGATCTATTGCTTATAAGATCATATCCAAACTTTTATGAATTGAATACAAATGATTTGGGGGAAAACCAATGATCTATTCATTAATATGAAAAAATTACATCAAATGCATACCTTAGATGTTCATGCATACTCGTTGGCTCCTTGCTCCTTGCTTCTCCTCAACTTCTTGATCAAACTAGTAAATCTGATGCTAGTTGTTCTGAATAGGAAATAAACCTCTGCAATTGGACATCATAACTATGCAAATGATTTTACCCCCCCCTTGCGACTTTCTGTTATTATATAGATCCTTGGAAGAGGCCCAAGAGAGGTTCTAGATCTTCTATAACCTAGTCGAAGCTCGAATGATGTGAGTTCCTAAGCTCATGTTGTTAAGAACCAAACATCAATATAGCATAGAAAAACCTCAGGAAAAGTACTCAACGCCTTGAAAAAGAGATAATTTCAGATAATAAGCCACTTCCAGGGGGCAACCTCCTTTTACCCCACTTAAATGTTCAAGTACAAGATGATTCAAAATGAAAATGTCTCCTTGGTATATATAGGATACTAGGAGCTATAATTACAACTAATGGCCTAAAGCCGACATAAATAAAATAACATTACTAATCTAAATTACTAATCTAAATTACAACTAATGGCCCAAGGCCGACATAAATAAAATAACATTACTAATCTAATATGCCCCAATTAAGGGGTAATGAGCCAATATTAGGGCTTAACATGCCCCTCCCCTTGAGACAAGTGTTTTCTGCAACGCTTGAGTAACTCTGGATGCTTCTGTATAAAA
>ML787951.1:180280-194950 GCA_009831015.1 Picea engelmannii | reverse complement strand
AATACAGAGAGAGGGAGAAAGTGAGAGAGGGGAATTGAGGGAGATAAGTAGTTAAAGAGAGATGCAGAGAGAGAGATAAAGAGAGAGGGGGGTAGAGAGGTTGTTGGAAGCAGGCCAAAGCGGAAAGAAAGGCCATTTTGGAAAAGAAGGCATGCACGAGGGAAGCGATAGCTGGAAGGAAGAGTGGCACACATGCATGCATGGAAGACCTAACGACATTAGGGTTAGGATTTTTGCAACACATTGTAATGGATGAAGAGCTAGAAACGTATAAATATAGATACCTAGGTCTCATAGAGGAGAGAGCAATGCGAAGAGACAGATGTGAGGAAGTGGATGCGATGTACTATTTTGGTGTATGACCTAATTTTGTAAGTTGTTGAGATAGAGAGGATTGGGGAGGGTAGATCTTGACGGTTAGATTGCAGGTTGAGGAGCCTGGTGCGATCTAGTCCGCCTCATAATAGATCCCAACCCAACTGAGAAGAGTTGTAAAGTACGTGGCATTGTAGTTCCGAACTACTATAATACAAGAGCTAAGAGCCATATCATTGTGGACGTAGCCCAGAGGGGGGTGAACCAGGGTAAAACCTATGTTATGTGATTGAATGCATGTATTCCTTTCTTGTCTTAAGTAGTTAGTGATGTGCTAAATGAATGAGTTGTTATATTCCCTATGTAATCATGAATGGAATTATATTGCATTAATAAGTTATAATAGAACTCTCAGCGCATAGTTCTCAGATCTCCCACTCAATCCTGGGTTGCAAACACATGAGTATTACAACCACCCATTAAGACTATCTCGGGTGAGAGGATGCAGTACACTCTGTGCCCTACGTTTCCTTCTGGTTTACCAGGAGGGTCGATAGTTTTAGAGGCTTTGTTGGAACCCTGAACAGACATGAACCCTGGTTCATTCAAGCTGAAGATACAAACTCATACAGGATATATTAATAGCAAACAAATGGTTCCTCTTCCATTGGTAGGAACAATAGAGGATTGAGTAGATGAGATAGGTTTAAAGGTACGTAATATTTGCGAAGAAAGAAATGAGCTACTAGAAGGCGATGTTGAGACTGTGGAATCCCAAAAAAGCAGAGATCGAAAGATGGCTAAGGACAAAAGAGATGGAATTTGCACAGAAAGATAACAGAAACCCTAGAGTAACACCCTGTATATATCTTGAGAAATATGTTTTTATCGATTTACATGAAGTCTTTTTCTGTGATTTTCCACACTTATTGCAGTAGTGGATACTAAGGTTGAAGGATAACCATGCAAAGAACTGGATCTGACAGTTAGAGTGGACCCCAATACATATTGAGCAGTTACAGCAGGTGAACAAGAAATTCACCTGCACAATAGATTGTTGGTTCGATAGTATTGTGGAAGGATTTATAACAGAGTTTGCAGTAGATACAACGAAGTCATATAGCGCAACGGAGCAAGATTTTATACGCAGACCTCAAGGAAGGTAAATTAGATCATTGTATACTTCTATTAAGATACTTCTATACAACAAAGGCATAATGACGATGGATTCAAACAACTAAACTTCCCTGCGTGCATGGGGGAAGGGGGGAAGCACTAACAGAAAAAGGAGAAATGGAAGGAGGAAAGGATAAGGGAAAGAAGGAGGAACCCTTGGACCCAATCATGATGGATGACGACTAGATCAAGCAGATCATGGAAGCAACTAGAAATATGCATAGAGGAGTACCCTACCAATACAAGGTGAATACCAAGAATAGAGCCATAGTCGCGAGGGAACCCTTGTCGAGTGATGAGGAAGAGGTAGAGGATATTTGGGTTGTGGAGGAGATTGAGGAAATCCTGAGTGCAACATATGAGAGAAAAACAAGAGGTCCAAGAATGAGAAGAGAAGGCAACAATCTTATACATATTAATGTCATTGTGGAACCCATAAACCCATGTGCGACTAATACACCAAAGAAAATACCATTGTTTAGACAACCAAATTTTGGGAGAAGAAATACAGCAGGAAGTACATCTACACAAGGAACAACAACTGGAGGAGCCAGTTCAGGTAGCACTAGTCAAGTATCTACACCACGTGAATGTAGTAGTTCAACATTCAGAATGGTAGGACACGATCCCACCATCATATTACCAGAATTTAAAGGAGAAGCGTCAAAGGACCCGTAAAAACATTTGTTCATCTATGAGAATATTTGGGAAGAAAAACATATCACAAACGAAGATACTAAACTAGCACAGCCAACGATTACACTAATGGATCGTGCACTGGATTGGTATATGAGTTTAGCTACAAGAAATCCACCAGGGACAACCAGAACAATTGCAGACATCAAGAAATTACTAAGAAACAAGCTCCAGAAGACAAGTTCAGAATATCAATACATGAACAAGATGATCGAGATTAGACAAAAACCAGGAGAATCTGTGTGGGACATTGACCAGAGATTCAAGTGACTGAAGGGAAAGTTGAAATATCTCATGACCGATATGCAGCATAGGCACATGTTTGTCAATTCACTGCTACCACACATAAAATACCCATTGCGACAACAAAAGTTTCAGATGCAGGAAGAGGCTCTGTAGGAATCCTTGCAACTGGAGGAAAACCAGTATCAGTAGACAAATCCAGCCATAGAAGAAGTGAAGGAGGATTTGAAGAACTTAACGTTCCAGCTAAACCAAAATAAAAGTAAGGACAAACGAGAAGTTGTTTGGTGTACTACATGCAGAATAGAAGGACACCACAAGAACGAATGTCCAACATTCGAGCAGTATATGGAAGAAGGAATGAAAAATCCATTACCAACAGGAGGACTATGGTGCAAAATATGTAATAAATTGGGCCATGATCCATATCACTGGCCAATGATGCACAAATACCAGACAGTCCCAAAGATTTCATATTGCAACCTTTGCAAGTTAGCGGGCCACGATGAAAAATATAATAGAAATATGGATTTGATGCGAAAGAGGACATCAGATGCATATAGAGTGCAGGAAGAAATGATGATTGGGCAAGCCACACCACAATTTAACCAAGTTCCATTCCCATACAACACTGTGTAGCAACAGTATAATATTGTGCAACAATTGTATAATACTGCACAGCCACAATACAACACAACACAACCTCAATACAATCAGGCGCCTTAGTATAATGCGTCGAGAGTAGATCAAGCAGGCTATAGAGGTGGAGGATGAGCGAGAGGAGGTTTTGGAAGAGGTAGAGGACCAATGGTATGTCACAATTTACAACAACCGGGACATTATGCAAGGGAATGTCCACTTCCACCATCAACTTGTATGTATTGTCGCGCATCAAACTAAAATACGGAAGAATGTCTGACATTACTAGTAAAGATCCAGGAAAAGAGGAACCAAAACAATCAAAATTTACAGTGGATTTCAGCCGAAGTGAGGGATGAAGGACGGAACGTCAACATAGTTACCTACGGATGAGCTCAAACAAGAAATGACACAGTATGACAAGATCCAGTACAACACCGATGGGTGAAGAAGAACACCGAACCAAGGAAGTAGTTCGACGTGCAGAATGAGAAGGATATATTTAAGTAAGCCAGACAAGGATTTCAGAAGGATGAAATTGCATCAATTTCAACTGTGCAGCACAACAAGGAAGCACTACAGTACGATATGCCTCCATTATTGGATCATACCAACGAAATGCAACCCATGGGACAAGTAAGTACAATCATGTGTAAAAGTATTGAACAATCCATCATCTGTCAAAATATTTCAAAACATATTAGAAAGATGTAGTATAGAGATGGAAGGAAAGCTAGAACAAAAAATAGTCAATCACCTACATACAAGGAGAAGAACAAGTAGGGAGTTCAGACTAAATGCCAACATCAGATATTTCAACATGGGAGATATCATACTAGATCTAGGGTATGAATTTAATGTATTACCAAAGAAGACATGACAATGTATGGGAGAGCCCACATTAGGATACTCACCTGTGCAACTGAAACTAGAAAACCAACACAGAGTCCTACCAATAGGTAGAATGAAAGGAGTGGTAGTAGACCTGGATGGAGTGCGCATGATCTGAAAATAGAAGGCTGACTTGTTATGCTATGCAAGCACCCCTACTTCATTAAAAATAAACTTTACAGGACCTTGCTTCATGTGTATAAATATGCAATATAAACTTATGTGTTAAGTTCGTGCTTCTTCTTGTAAATGCTTATGTGTGCAGAATTGTTCTTTTAAATGGTTATATATGTACTTGCAATAAATACACAGCAACACAACTTGCAGCAAACAAACCATCAAACTCAAAACAATCACAACATTATAAAGGAGTTCACCCCCCTTCGGGCTACATCTCCTTGAGCCTCCATCAATGGACTTGGCTCTCTGGGATTAATTTGTCAAAATTTTTTTTACAAGCTGCTGCTCAACTCCAATGGAAAAACAGATTGTACCATTGATATTAGAACACATAAAAACCCCAAAAATGACTAATAGAATTCTGAAAACGGATCATGGCTCATCCGGGCATGACCTCTTCTACATGTGGCCATAAGCTTCCCTGAGCTTCTTTTTGGCAAAAGCACCTGTAAAAGTCCTCAAAAGAATCTGAAACCTATCCCAATGTGTTTAGAAAATATCAATTAGCCAAAAATGATTATTCAATCACAGAAAACAAATATAGGCTCACCAAACCATGTCCTCCATCAAAGAGGGCTTTAAGCTCCCTGGAGCTTCCTGAAACTTCAATGGTGAAAAACTTGCAGAAGAAGTCTTCAAATGGCTGTGAAAATGGCACCAATGGATCTAGAACATCCAAAAACCCCTGGCTGGGCTTTTACGGCACCTCAATCGGCCAAACGATGAAGAAGTTAGGCCCCCTCCATTTTCCTCCTTCAAGCTTTGCTGGAACTGGCTCTACAAAACGCACCTCTGTGTGCATCAACCAAGAACACGCTCCCAAAACGCGTTATAACCTGGAACCGGGTGCAACCGTGCCAACGATGCAAACCGTAGAATGGTTAAGGTGCCTCCAGCCCCTAACCGCCTCGGCACCTGGGCGTATGAATGGCCATATGACCTCGCTCTTGGATAAAAAGTGGTTAACCGTTCCAAAAACCGTTTGAAACCAAAACCATGCGCATTTGTGTTGGCAACTTGTCGGATTGACTCTCAGTCATTGGTGTAACCATATGTCCGTTGGCTAACGGACTTAACCGCGCCCTATCAACCACGCGCACCATATTTAATATATGGTTAAAACTTTGGTTCATTTATAAATCCGCGCCACATATAATACAACGGTTATATGTATATAAAACTATGTTATATATATCCGCGCACAAACAACATGTGGTTTAATACCATGGTCATATATAAAATAGCGCATATAACCGTGGGTCGGGGCTAGCCCCGACCCGACCCCCCACTCCAATACACAATGCACAAACATAAATATATGTGCATTGACATATGAAACAAGGAACAAAAGTCGGCATAGTGGTTAGCGGAGATTGGTGAAGACTTTGCATAGTGGAGAGGTCACCGGTTCGAATCCGGTGGACTCACAAAATTTTACACAAACGAACCATTAACCAATAAACGAGGGACACGTGGCGCCCATAGATTGGGCCACGTGCCCTCATACCATTCGCCACATAAATGACACGTGTTGTCTCCTCATTCGCCAGCAGTCAACCATTAAATGCGTGCCACGCCATCTCCGTATGGTCTAGTCACCTGCTGCATCATCCTGCCACGTCAGCCACTGACGTCACTCGTGCCACGTGTCACCCTTCCAGTGGTGACACGTGTCACCTCCGAATTGGTCAACTGTACGTCCAAAAGTCCAAAAATGCCTGACACGTGTCACTCCCTTGAGCCGCCACGTGTCCTGTACGGACCGGCCATGTATGTTGTACGGTCCTGCCACGTGTTTTGTACGGACTGACCATGTATGTTGTACGGTCCTGCCACGTGTCCTGTACGGACTGTACGGACAGGTACAGTCAGCATCAAAATTTTTGCTTGTTTGGCTCGGCGAATAGATTGTGATATCTTCTCCATACGGACTTCGTTTGCGAAAGTAAATATACCGCTGGAATCAGGAAGACGAGATGGACGCAATGGCACCATTTTCATCGCATTCCGAACACTTTGAAAATTGAGCAAAATTTTGACCCCCTGGTCCAGATTTTGATCAAGGCACTAAAGCAGACTTTGAAGTGATCGAAATAATGGACGACACAACACCATATCCATTGTTTCTTGGTTTGTATTGGGCGTTTGACAACCAGGCCATAATCAATTTGGAGACATGGAAAATGACATTTGAGTCAGGTGACTACAGGGTCATTGCACCATTAGACCCATCAGAAGGGGAAAGGTTTGTAGAACCCACTTTCTTAGATTTAGAGGAAATCATCCAGTTGTACAGAACAATTGTGTACGATGAGGATTACATGAACCCAACTGCAGATGGGATACTTAGTTGGCAGAGCATTACTTGATTTGCGACAGATTCAGATACTAGTTTAGAAAACCGACAACAAAGGCTACACAGAGTTTCCATGAGAAGATGTGCATGAATAGACAGTGTAGTAAGATGGGTAGGCACAAAGATAAGGGAACCACCCAATTTCCATGGAGTAAACGATCTAGAAGTATTCTTGGTACAGTACGAAGATGATTTTTTAGAGAATCAGAGACTCTTATCACTTGATATAGCACTCAAGGACACACCTGCAAGATGGTGGGGTGCACACAAAGAGAAAATAACAGATTGGTACCAATGTAAGCAGTTAATGTGCATAAGGTTCGACGTAGAGCAAAAAAACAACAAGCAACAGAAGTATGATGGAAAGGGAGCACCAACAAAACATTTGGAGAAGTGCAGAATGTTGTTGAAAATGACACCCCTAGAGGAATGGCCTAATAATTTCATACACACTCTAGAGGGCATACCATCGAACTGGTATACAGACCAGGAACTGTGCAAATTTTACAACAGAATTTTACAGTATTACAACAGAATTATACCAGACCTGGATGGTATTACAACAGAATTTTACAATCACTTTTTCATTCAAGCATGAGAACCCCAACATAGATGTATCTCTTAAACAGATAAGAGGGGTGATATTCATTAAGGAACCAGAAGTTGAACTCATAACTGAAGAACAACAATGGAATAAATAGACACTCAAAGAACTATTGTCATGTTACCATGTGCAAGAGGAAGCACCAGATGAAGACGATCTGTGTGATATTCAGATCAAGGAAAAGGAAGGAAAAAGAGAAGCGAAGGGTCCACCTATAGAATCAGAAGTCATTACTACGCCGATCAAGGTGAAGAAAGTCAACATTAGAGATTACAGGTATGAGCAAACAGTAGAAAGCATAACAGAGTTACTGCACGAATACAGTGACTTGTTTCCCATAACATTTACATAGATGAAAGGTATAGCAGGAAAGATATGAGAAATGAAGATACCACTCAGAGCCGAAGCGAGACCGATCAGACAACGACCATACAAATTGAACCTGATATATAAGAAGAAATTCAAAGATGAGATCAACATGATGCTCGAAGATGGAATCATAGAACCCATGGAAGAATCAAAGTGGATAAGCCCAATGGTATTTCAATAGAAAAAACGAGGGATAAGGATATGCGCCGACTTGTGGAAGTTGAATGATGCATTCCTACATGACCCATTCCCTACACCTTTCACGGATGAAGTGTTGGAGAATGTAGGAGGACATGAAGTTTACTCATTCACTGATGAATTCTCACGCTACCACTAGATCAAGATAGCCCAGGAAGACAGATACAAGACCACGTTTGCTACAGAATGGGGATCCTACCAGTACATAGTCATGTTGTTTGGACTGAAGAATGCACTAGCAATATTTTCCAGAGTAGTCATTGTCGCGTTTAAGGAATTCATCCACTAGTTTCTAGAGGTATACTTGGACGATTGGAAAGTCTATAGTTTTTTTAAGGACCATGTAGAGGTCTTACGGTTGATGTAGAAAGATGTAGGCAGTGCCAGATATCTTTAAACATTAAAAAATGTATATTCAAAACACCGTTTGGGATACTATTGGGACATATAGTATGAAAACAAGGTTTACTAGTAGATCCCGCAAAGATCGCAATAATTGTTAATTGGCCATCACCAAAAATAGTCTGTCAACTAAGAGAGACATTGGGACACATAGGATACTACAAAAAGTTTATCAAAGGGTACACGCAGATTACCGCACCAATGGAGAAACTGTTAAGAAAAGATACAAAGTTTCAGTGGAACGACGATTGTTAACACGATCTGGATACACTGAAAGAAAAGATGGTCATCGCGCCAATACTAGTATTTCCAGTCTGGGAAAAGACATTCCATGTGCATGTAGATGCATTACCCATATCACTTGGAGCTATATTGGTGCAGCTAGGAGCGGGAGATTTGGATCACCCTATAGAATTTGTGAGTAGAAAGATATCAGAATCAGAACATAAGTATAACACCATAGAGAGGGAAGGCCTAGCTATGGTCTACGCACTGTAGAAGTTCAGGCATTATGTATTGGGAAAACACTTTAATATGTTCACAGATCACTTAACCCTTAAATACCTAGTCAACAAGCCAGTGTTGGGGGAGAGAATCTGTCGATGGTTACTATTTTTTCAAGAATTTGACTTTGAAGTAATAGTCAAGCTAGAAAAATTGAATGTAGGACATGACCACCTATCAAGGGTCAAAAACGAAGAAGAACCTACGAATTTAGAGGACAACTTCCCAGACACACAATTGTTTTCAGTCCAGATTGTTGATGAATACTTTGCACATATCATTCGGTAATTGAGGACAGTTACTACGCCATAGGAATATAATACCATGTAGAAGAAAAACCTGGTAGTCTATTCTGTAGACTATCAACTGATCGCAGGACACTTATACAAAATGGGTACAGATAACATCTTGTGAATATATGTGTTAGAACATGACATACCAAGTGTTTTAGCAGAATCCCGTGAGGGAATAACAGGAGGGAATTACGCAGGAAAAGATACTGTGCAAAAGGTATTGCATGCAGGACTATGGTGGTTGACCATTCACAGAGACTCAAAGGAGTACTGCCAGAGATGCGATGTCTGTCAATGGGTTGGTAAACCCAATAGAAGGGACAAGATTCCCTTATGACCACAGGTAACATTGCAGGCATTCGATAAATGGGAAATAGACTTTGTGGGACCAATCAACCCAACAACAAAATGAACATGAGCAAGGTACATTATCACCGCGACAGAATACCTGACAAGATGGGCGGAAGCAACACCAGTGAAGGATTGCAGTGCAGAAACAAAAACACACTTTCTATTTGAAAAAGTAATCACTAGATTTGGATGCCCAAGAGTTTTGATGAGTGATCAAGGAACACACTTCATTAACAACACTATAAACGCTATGACTGAAGACTTTGAAGTTCATCATCAAAAGAGAACACCATATCACCCACAGGAAAATGGCACAGTAGAAGCATTTAACAAAATCCTTGAGAATGCACTGACAAAGATCTGTAATGTCAACAGGGATGATTGGGACCTCAAAATACCAGTAGTATTGTGGGCCTATAGGACCACATGCAAGAAGTTGACAGGGCACATGCCATTTAAACTAGTATATTGCCAAGAAGCAGTGGTTCTATTTGAATTTTTGGTACCCAGTTTGCGCATAGCATCAATTACACACATGAAAGAACGAGGCACAATACATGAGAGACTAAATTAGTTGATGACAATGGAGGAATATCGAATCCTAGCAGGGTTCCACCAACAAGTTCAGAAAACAAGGGAAAAATCTTGGCATGACAGATACATCAAGAAGAAAACTTTCAAGGAAGGAGATTTAGTGTTGATGTATGACAACAAATCCATTCAACACCCAAGAAAAATCAGAATGCACTGGTTAGGACTGTACGAAGTAAAAATGGTCATAAATGGGGGAGTTGTACAATTGAAAAACTTAGTAGGTGCATAAATCAGAGGGATGATCAAGGGGAGCCGACTGAAGTTGTACAAGGATAGTCGACCACCCACAACTTGAAAAGTCACCGCACATTTAAAAAAAAAAAAAAAAAACACAGGATACTAATCGGTACCAACATAGGTACAGTGCACCAAAAGGAGAAGGAGTATACGCGATAGGAATACAAACTCGGCGAGGAAAATACCAATGTACAGGTCACAATGGAAACAAGAAGGAAAAGTAATGATGAAAAAAGTAGTACGAAACAATGAAGGCATGCAGAATTGAATGCCGAAAAGGACCGACGGGATGCCGCATTAATCGCGCCAAATGGAGACAGGAAAGGAGAGTAATGGTAAGTATGAAGGAACCAAAGGTTCATTGAATCCATAATAAAGTTAGCATATTTGACAAGATTCATACGATGTCCATACAAAACACAGACGCGGGAGAAAAGAACTTATGTGAGATCGGAAAAGACAGAGATAAATACAGCCTACGTAGCACAAAGAGAAGTTCACAGAGGTTACAAAGACCATTGAACTCGGCGAACGATCGAAATTCACCACCATGGAACCACCAAAGAAAGAAGAACTAGGCCATATTGTCAGACACTCTAGAGATAGAACTAGGTCACAGGTACAATTGCAGAAAAGTGAACAACAGCCTCCAAAGGTCGCCAATGTTGAAAAAATCCCATCACCATATACAACTCCGATAAACCCCACACCCATGGTAGAAAAAAACCAACAACCAACACTTAAGGACATGACTGTGGATATGTCGACAGAGGAACAGGCGCAAAAGAACCAGGGCACAGGAAACCTAGCGCAACCAGAGAACCCTGAAGCTCCAAGAGTCAATGGGATGGCTATAAATCAAGAAGTAGCAGTCAAGCCAGACGAATCTCAAACAACCATGTCAGACCACCCATAGTAATTGACAGTGTAAGTTGTCACGGTCTGGCCAGAAAAATATGCAAAAGAATGATCGATGGAGGATGGAACCTCGAGTCAGCCACTACCGAAAAAGGACAAGCAACAGGTACCTAGGTCACCACGCAAGCAACCTGCTGCATCCATTGTTTTGTCGCATATACCAGAAGGGGTACGGGTGAAATTAGACTTGCTAGGTTATGTCGAGAAGATAAAATACTCAGACCACGATTTAACAGACACAGACAAGTTCCCGGAGTTCGCAAAGAAATTCTACCTAAAGACTATGGATCTAGATGCATTTGGGGAACTGGTCAATCAACCACTTCAATGGGAAACAAGACTGGAAAAAATGGGGATTTTAAGTCTACTATAGCTACCACACTTTGGCAAAGGAAAGTACGCAAGACGTTGCGTCAAACAATTGATGGTGATCACTCATGGTAGAGATATATGGTTGAACAAGAACATCTCGATAGACGTAGAGCTCATTGGGTTTCCATCTCGAGGCATGGATCCTACGCAATTTCTCGATGACAAAACAAAGGAGAAATCGCTCACAAAAGAGATGAAAAAAAAAATATGGCACTGACAGGGGAACGCGAGGAATCATCATCAATAGGATCAATGATGCCACGACACAAATGGTCACAAAAATCATGGCCTGCAAGATGCTAAGAAAATGTCGCAAGGAGGAAGTTTCGGCTGGGGTCATCGTAGTTGCAGCACAATGTGTCGAGGACACCATAGTTAGTTGGGCACCCTATATTTTGAATTTGTTTTTGGATGACTGCAAAGATGCACAGGATCTAGGAACATAATTTCATTATTCATGGCTTCTCATGCTGATAGCCATTATGGGATGGAATGAACCAAACTACGTATTTTTAGCCACCAGATCCAAACCTAATCATGGACCGAGATATTTATCGCTTGGCACCGCGTCAGACGCTAGGATTAGAAATATGAATGCATCCATATTCAAAGGATATCTATGTGATCTACAGAAGGCCATCACCAACCTATGGAGAATAACACCATATGATGTCGCATACTATCAGGACATCGCCAACTTCAAGGCCACTCGACATGCGATGTGGATACAGGAACGAAAGGACCCCAACAAGAAGTGGCTACAATTGCATTACTGCATCAGGGAGGGAAACATCGAAATGGTTTTCAGGGATTGGGAAGACGACTGGAATATTCTAGTCCTCACCCAAGACATACCTGCAAGGACAATAGAGGAGGAGGAAGGGCAAGAGAAAACACAGCCTCAGGAAGTCCCAGTTCCCAAGAAACCAAAGATGGGCCAGACCAAAACAAAGTACATGAAAGAAGGGACAGCTAAGATGGGGACACAAAAGGAGAAGAATAATAATACGTAGCCGACCCAAGTACAGTAGAAATAGGTTGAGACAGTGTAGGGGACTACACCATGTCCCAATCCACAAGAACCAGACCTGACTAAGAGACCAACTACTCAGATGGGGGTTGCATGCAAGAAGATGAAGGCACAAAGAACACCTCAAGAATATAGGATCACGGAGGATGATACAGAAATGATTTCCCAAATGGTTTAGGATCGTACATTCAAGGATTTTGACAATGTTGTGCACCACGGGGACAGAATTCATGAAGAGCTCACATACATGCGACAACTCCTAAAGAAGAATGAGGAAGTGCAGGCAGCGGGAAACAGCATAGGAATAGGGTCATTAACATCATAGACAAGAGAAGAACCTGAAACAAGTGAGCGAGATACAATCCACACAATACTGCAGACAAGTGCAACATTCCACATTACACCCAGCATGCTGCGCATGGATGATATTGTGGGGCAGACACCCTTAAAAGACTTAGCTCAACTCAAATTAGTATTTCTATTGATACCATCCAAATCTCTACACAAATTACAGGTTAGCGTTACCCAAGAAGTACATACTCGTGCATGCACAAACACAATTGAATTACAACAGGCGAAGGATAAATGGGACACGCTGGAATTGATATATGAGCAGGCAAAGATAGAGACCCAAAAGGAGAGGGAGCACGCGAATGGATTGGAACAAAAAGTGGTCGGAACTTATGAGAAGATTCCAAAAACTGTGTGGAGGGACGAACTCACAGAAGTAGAAAAGATTGATCAGATTGTGCAGGAAATCGATCAATATCAGAAGCAGATCGAGAATCTTCGTGAGAAACTCACACCTACCACTCCACCGGAGGTAAGGGAGAAAAAGAAGCAAGAGGAAACAGAGTAGTTACAAGAGATAGAGAAACAGGTCAGCACAACAACCAACTTGTTCGATAAAGCAACACATCTTTGGACGAATCTAGAAGAGGATCAACAAGTCCAACAGTGGGACAAGGAAGAAGAAAGGATAAGCACAGCTATCCAGGATCTCAAGCAGAGGCAGAAGATGATGTCCATCATAGAGCGTGTCAAAGGGGTGTAGGATATGAAGAAACTACATGCATAACTCACCATTGTGCAAATGCATAAAAAGGAGCATCAGGCTCAAATGGAACCTCTTCAAGAGCCAGTAGCAGAAGTCATTACATAGGTAGAGGAAGCCAAGACATATATGGAATAGACCCAGGAAGAGTGCACAGGGTTGATCAGTGACAAGATTGCAGTACAGATAGTAGATGCACTTAAGGAGAAGACTGTGCAGGCTCAAACACAAGTAGCGGAGCTCAAGGAGAAGTTTCATGCGATCACCAAGGAGATCGACAAAGCGCACGAAGGATAGGTGGCTTGGGACGAGCCACATGTCAGTTTTGGGGGGCTGTTGGAAGTAGGACAAAGCAGAAAGAAAGGCAATTTTGGGAAAGAAGGCATGCACGAGGGAAGCGACAGCTGGAAGGAAGAGTATCATGAACGCATGCATGGAAGACCTAACGACGTTAGGGTTAGGGTTTTTGCAACACATTGTAATGGATGAAGAGACAGAAATGTATAAATACAGATACCTAGGTCTCATAGAGGAGAGAGAAATGTGAAGAGATGGATGTGAGGAAGCAGATGCGATGTACTATTTTTCTGTATGACCTAATTTTGTAAGTTGTTGAGCTAGAGAGGACTGAGGAGGGTATATCTTGAGGGTTAGATCGTAGGTTGAGGAGCCTAGTGTGATATAGTCTGACTCATAATAGATCCCAACCCAACTGAGAAGAGTTGTAAAGCATGCAGTGTTTTAGTTCATAACTACTATAATACAAGAGCGAAGAGCCATATCTTTGTGGACGTATCCCAGAGGGGGGTGAACCACGGTAAAACCTATGTTATGTTATTGAATGAATGTATTCATTTCTTGTCTTCAGTAGTTAGTGATGTGTTAAATGAATGAGTTGTTATATTCCATGTGTAATCATGAATGGTAGTATATTGCATTAATAAGTTATAATAGAACTCTCAACACACAGTTATCATATATCCCACTCAATCCTGGGCTGCAAACACATGAGTATTGCATCCACCCATTAAGACTATCTCAGGTGAGACGACGCAGTACACTCTGTGCATTGCATTGCCTTTTGGTTTACTAGGAGGGGTGATAGTTTTAGAGGCTTTGTTGGAAACCTGAATGAACCCTGGGTCATTCAAGCTAAAGATACAAACTCGGACAGGATATATTAATATCCAACAGAGGGGAAGGAAAAGAGAGGGAGGGTTAGGAGAGAGAGAGAGAGAGAGAGAGAGA
>ML787951.1:165418-180229 GCA_009831015.1 Picea engelmannii | reverse complement strand
GACTTTGGAAATGGGGAGGGAGATGAGGGAGGGAGAGGGGTTCATATTCAAAATGATCCTAAATCAAATTCGTCATGGTGCATATTTAAAAGGAGAAAGTGATAAAAATTACATCTGCACTTCTCCTGAATGTCGTAAAATAAATGATCTTCATCATGGGTCTCTTAAGTTTTGCTTGGGAAAAAATTATGCACTTTTGAATTTGGTTTTGGGTAGCCAAAGTTTGGTTTTATATTCAGATTTTGGTCTATTTTTAAAAGCCAAAATATCTCTCAAGCCTGTTAGAGGGTACAAGCATATATCAAAATTTTAAACAAAAAATTAATATAAGCTTGTACCCTCTAACAAGCCAATGTTTGGTTTTATATTCAGATTTTGGTCTATTTTTAAAAGCCAAAATAGCTCTTAGCTCTCAGCCCTGTTAGAGGGTACAAGCTTATATTAAATGTTAGAGGGTACAAGCTTATATTAAAATTTTAAACAAAAAATTAATATTGGTCGGGGGGCAATCTCCATATCCACGAGCTATTGAGCATCTACATATCAACACAACCAAATTAATATTGGTCGGGGGGGCAATCTCCATATCCACAAGCTATCGAGCATCTACATATCAACACAACCAAATTATATTGGTAGGGGGGGCAATCTCCATATCTACAAGCTATCGAGCATCTACATATCAACGCAACCAATGCTATCGAGCTTCTACATATCAACACAACCAAATTAATATTGGTCGGGGGGGCAATCTCCATATCTACAAGCTATCGAGCATCTACATATCAACACAACCAATTCTATCGAGCATCTACATATCAACACAACCAAATTAATATTGGTCGGGGGGCAATCTCCATATCTACAAGCTATCGAGCATCTACATATCAACACAACCAAATTAATATTGGTCGGGGGGGCAATCTCCATATCATCTACATATCAACACAACCAATGTTATCGAGCATCTACATATCAACACAACCAAATTAATATTGGTCGGGGGGCAATCTCCATATCAACAAGCTATCGAGCATCTACATATCAACACAACCAATGGCTAACAACAACATATAGGCAAGCATAACCAATGGCTAGCAACAACATATAGGCAAGCATATTAGCGCTAGACACCAAGCCATATGGAAGAAGAGACCATAGTTGGGTAGCCTTGGGCTTCATAAACCATATAATAAAAGGTTTTTGTATATAAAGGGTAAATGATAGGGTTTCCTCCTCCATGTGGGATAAGTCCCATAAAGGTAAAAAATATACAATAAGAAATGCAGGTTATTAACGCTCTTCTGTTGGGTGCCAGAGTAATATACAGGTATCAAAAGATGTGTTCAATTGACAACAACAAAGGTGTCATGAGGTCAAATAAGAAATGTTTGGTGTTATCATTTGTTTTCATATGGTTAGCGAAGCTTGATTTTATAGAATTGACAACAAATATCCTTTTTTTTAGATCGCATGTCTCCAATATTAAATATTGAGATGGAAAGGGTGATTTTATGGTCTTTGAAAGGTCTTCTCGGGCATTCAAAGTGCGCCAAAGGAGGATGATATTTGAAATAACTTGACAAAGAATTTTGAAGATTGCGGAAGCATTGAGAATATTCTAATTCCCAAGGACTACAACTTAGTAACCTTCAAAGGGTTCATTTATATTGAATTCAAAGATAGTGCTTCATTATCAAAGGCACTGGAGTTGGGTACTAATGAATTGTCTGTTGAAGAAGCAATGGAAAGAACTGGGGGATGTGGTAGACCTGGTAGATTCTCTGGAGGACAAATTCGTCGTCGTGGCACCCCTCGTGGTCGTAGTCATGAACATCACAAATGGAGGTCGTGGAACTCCAAGGTTCAACATGGCTTCATCTGCATGTGTTGAAATTTCATAACAAGGGTATTTAAAAGCCGAGTCTTTCAAAATTAAGCTTGTTCAATAGCCCAAGACGTCATGGAGAATGCACATAGGCAAGAAAAACGCCAAATCAGGATGAATAGCACATTCGAGTATTCAAATAAGAAAATATTGAGCATTACTTTATGCTCAAATATTAGACATTTTATAGCAGTTAAGAAATTTTATCCTTTCCAGATTTTAATGAAAAGTAATTTCAGATTTGTAGCCAATGAAATAGCAGACATAAAATTCATTTACAAGGTACTATAGCAACAGTTAGCCCTAGCTCTCTCAAAAGCCTTGAAGAATCCTTTAGATATTTATGGCTTAAGAAAGGCCCATATTCGTGATGGTGTTGTTGTTGTGAATTATCTTGCATGTCTTGATAGACAGATGGAAGAGATCTATGGAGATGTTGGTTATTTCTCTGAAGTCAAGGGGTCAAACAAGAGAAAGTACTCCAAGACAACAAATTTGACTGAGATATCAATGAGTGACAAGTTAGAGGCACTTTGTTCAGAGTAAGAGTATTTTAAGGGATTAAGCTTTCCAACAATTTCATCAGTGGGTCCAAATGCTGCTATCATTCATTATGCTCTGGATCGTGAAACATGTGCTGAATTGAATCCTGAGAGTTTTTATTTGTGTGACTCTAGAGTATAGTATATGGATGGCACAACTGCATTACACGGATTTTGCACTTTGGAAAACCTTCAACACATGAAAGGACATGCTACCCTGTGGTTCTCAAAGGTCACATAACACTAGACACTATAGTTTTTCCCAATGGCACGATAGGACACACCCTTGATATTCTTGCTAGAGTGCCTTTATGGAGGGATGGTCTTGACTATCGCGATGAGACTGGTCATGGAATTGGATCCTATCTCAATGTCCATGAATGTCCTCACCTGATAAGATTTAGACCTCAAGCTCGTAATGTGACTCTTGAAGCTACAATGACAATAACATATGATCCTGGCTATTATGAACATGGGAACTTTGGTATAAGATTGGAAATGTGTTGATTATTAAATAAGTTGATATGAAGTTTAACTTTGGTGAAAGGGGATACTTGCTATTCGAGTCTTTCATTATTCCAGATTTCGAGGGTTTTATTTTTAGCATTCGAGATACAAGGCAACAGTGGAGGGAGTTCGACTTCAAACTCTTTAGTTTCGAGGTTTGTTGATTTATAGGTGTTGTTGGAACACATATAATTTTTTAAACTTTAGACTTTAAATAGATTTCATTTTCGTTTAAATAAAACAACGAGTGTTTTTTTCTCACCATCGACGAATTTTTCCACCTAATCAAACGATCCTGATCTCTTAAAAGTAATGGATTCACCTACATGTTAAATAGTCAAATCACTAAGGACTATATTTGAAATTTCGGGTTTCGGAGTTTCGCGCTGTAGGAATTTCGACATATAGAAACTCCAAAGTCCCGATATCTGAAAAGTGTTTGAGGAATCCTAGTCACAATACACGTACTCCCTAATACCTGACGTACCCCTCTAGAAAGTGACCTGTCGAAACTTTAAATAAGGTTAATTAACCAAATGAATGAAATGATGAATAATTAATAAGAAACTAAAACTCGATTAGAAAATCGAATAATAGTTTCACGATTTCGGGAATCGAGTCTTTTCCATCTATCGTATCCCTAATTTCTGAAACCCGAACTCCCAAAATAGTTTAAGCATTTAGCCGGGTTAATTAAGGATTTAAAATGATTAACGATTAATTAATCACATCGTGATTTCTCATTTCAGAGATCCTGCCTCGAAATAATTTCAATATACCGAGATCTGAAATCCCAAAATATTTGAGGTTAATCACGATTAATTAAAAGGGTTAAACATGATCAAAATTAATTAATCACATCGCAATTTCGTGTTTCGGAGATCATATCTTGAACTGTTATAGGATAACCCGAGGTCCAAGGACCCGAACAGATTTAAGGTTAGACGTGTTTAATTAATAGGTTAAACAAGATTTATTAACGCATTAAATGCTCTTATCTCATATTAAGTTTTTGTCAAGTCGTAGTTCGGGTAGATTCAAATTTCATCTATGATTTTCCCGATCACAAAACACTAACCATTAAAGGCATTAATAGGCGATCTAGGGAAAATGATTTCAAATAAGATATTGTATCATCACCCAAATCGTTTTATTAAGGGAAGCAAACATATTGTCAGTGAAGGTATATGCAAATTGGTACACTTAAGGCGGAGAAGATATTTTCATTTTGAATTACATTCGTGTTTTCACATAGCAAGCTTAGTGAGATAATAAGTCTTGTGCATTTTCTGTGACATGTAACACAGTGTTGCATTTACTACTATCATAGCTCTGCAAAAAACAGGTAAAGGGACTGGTGAGAGATCGATCCAAAACATATATGTCCTCTCAAACACATCACCGAGAATTGTGGAGACCATAAAAACTTGGACGTAGGTTTGTGATATCCTACAATACGAGCTGAAAAACTGTCCAGAAGAGTCAGACGATGAAGGGACCGAGAGTCAGGAGATGAAGCTAAAATACATAGAACAATTAGAGCTAGATAAGATATCCATGCGACCAAGGCTCATGCTATATAACGACATGATAGGCTGGGCCCTGGAGAACATTGACGTCTCTACCAGGACCATCTACAATGCGCAAAAAGAAGTTGTTGTATCTTTCTACCCTGAACATTTACAGATGATGTAAAAATTGTCCTCCACATTCAAACACAGTTATAATGTTTATTTCTTAAAGAAGTTCGAGGAAGGGGAGTGCCCATAAGGCATAAAGAACTACCTTGATTTGATCAAAGATTGGTGGGCACGCCCCGAGAAATTCAGAGCACCCATGGCGTATACACCACCGCATCATTAGAGTCTCATATGTTGTATGTGGCCATGATGCTCTGTAGAATTTTTGGGAGGGAAAATTCCACCCACTTCCTGTTATCATGGGTATCGATAATGCACGAAGTTGCAGAGGATTTTTCATTCAATTGGGCCAAAATTCTATTAGACAGTTTGGCCAAGGAAATTACCGAATATCAAAAATTGAAAGCCAAAGGATGACCTGCCCAGTTTTATATGTCGACATACTTTATGGATGCCATTTATTTTATGACAACGTTTCCTTTGATGTGTTGGAGCTGGACTCCAGACAGTGTCGAGGCAATACATCTTTACCATTCGAGGCTATGGGAAGATAAAGCACAAGATTTATTTTATGAAATCTACAATTATGTGGTGGTGCCAATGCATATCTCCATATATGGGTGCCCACCTCCTAGGATTTATGATAGAGTAGTGGCCAACCTAGAGAAGATAGTGGACTAGTTTATTGAAGAGCATTTTTCCTATATCAGGGTTTTGGGTTGCTCGGTTCCTCCACACACCTTGCCCAAGTTTCTACCAGACCAATTGGTGTGCAAAGAAGTAGTGCCACAAACTGTACTGGACAGAGTCAGTAAAGAGATAAAACTCCTACAGAAAAAGGTATGCCCTACTTTTCCCTCACAGATAGGTGTGTTTTCACTATCAGATTTCGGCCATTCGAAAGTAGAGGCCGCGGCCCTGGAATAAATTAAGCTCGTCAATATTTATTTGAAGAAACATGATCCTCAAAAGATCGTGGGAAACCACATGGACTCTTGTAATTTTAAAAGGTACGAGCATGAAGATTCTCCTCATGATGATAAATTCCAAGGAGCAAGATCCTATCAGGAAGTTTTGAGCCGAGTGCAAACCCTGGCTCCAGACCAATTGGTCCAATTCTATAATTTCCAAAGGCATAGGAGAAATATCCTTCCAAAGGTATTTCAGGGAGAATTCCCTACACTCCCAGCTACACAGGAAATTAAGGTCCAGATTTTAGAAACAAATAACTCCAGTGGACAAGATGCTCAAGAAAGCTAGGAGAAGACTAAGGTTTTGACTCAGAAAGAGACACTTTCCACGCCAGGAAAATCATCTACTAACATGGTCGGGAAACAACCATTCACCAAGATTGGAAACCCTATCCAATCTATCACACCTTTAGAGTTCAACAAAGGAAACCCGAGTGCCGAGGTAGTGTTCGTAGAGGATCTTACACCTATTTCGGATGAAGAGATGCCTCCTTCTGATTTCTTTTTCAGTAAGAAAATAAGGGTTGTGGTAAAGAGAGAAACGCAACAGAGGGAAGGTGCGGCTTCCATAAGACACAAGGTATTATTTGATGGACATGCCTTGGAAGAGGAAGATTTCGCTACAGATGTGGCAGGATCGTTGGGAGCTTTTGCAATGACAAACCAATTTTCGGTTGGAAACTTAAAAGAACGACTGAAGAAGAAAGATCTGATGATAAGGAAATTGAAAAATCAAGTAAAGACGGTGGAGAAGAATGGAAGGAGTGAGATGAACAAGAGTTTCGAGAATATTAGAGTTTTTGATACACAGGAAATCTAGCAGCTCAAATTCAGTCTTGACGAAATGCACAAGAATGCAAAGGCGAGTAGAGAATGGGCCTTTCAGTAGGAAGAGTTGGTAAAACAAATACAGGCCAGAATGAACTTGACTGAAAATAAAACTATAGATATGAGATTTTTCCAAGAGAAGGCATTGGAGGTGAGTGAAAAGATAGGATCAACACAACAAAGCCTTTTTAACAAGGTAGAAGTTGTCCAAAACCATTTTCGGGTGGTCGACCAATCCTTAAATAAAATTTGTTTAAAGGAGAGAGAGGCTATTATTTCTGGGCCACTTTCCAAGAAGCAGTTGTGGTGTCAGCAAGAGAAGGATTATCTATGGTCTCCATATTGTATCCTTCAAAACAAACCAGAGGCGATATTATACTGAAGACCTTGGAGACTAACATAGTTGAAAGTAAAAGAATGGCTAAGGAAGTGAATAAGGATTGTGAAGAAAATTTTCATTCACTCGACAAAGAGTCATTAGGCCTTGAAAAAGATAAAATCTTTGAAGTCTTGGTATAGGTTGATATAGAAAAGCATCAACTTAATATCAAGACAAACATGGAAGAGACTCGGGCTGAAATCTTGCAATTAAAACAGATTGATATTACTCAGATTGATAGGTGGCTAGTGAATCCGAGTCTGCAGCTATAGTCTATAGCCTTAGAAGACAAGAGAATGGGAGGCAGACTGCCTCACTTAGAAAATAAATTATATATGTTTGAGGAAAACGAATTAACAGAGCCATCCAGATTGGTGGTACAATTCGTGGGCATGTGCGTTAAATGTGTTGAGCAAGGAAAATGCAACACTTCCAGGAACCAATGAGATAACCTGTGCACGTCATTTGTATAGATCATGATTAGAAGACCAGTTTATTCTAAGCAGGAGAACGATAAGGAAAAATGCCTCCGCCAACATAGCAAAGAGACAAGGCAAATGCAAGTGAAGGGTTTCAGATTTTACATTTTGTAATTTTACTATTTTAGAAATAAGGAGAATTCCAACCGCTTAGGGTTGAGAACCTTTTGTATAAATACATGTTTCAAAGATTGAACAAAGGGTACTTCTTGTTGTATTGTAACTAAGAAAACTCATCCTTTGTGAGTATTAATACAAGTGTAGACAGGGATTCCAAATTTTGTGCAGTTTGAGTTATGTGCCTTTCTTGTATTCCATATCTCTAATTTTCTTTATGTTACTCCTTGATAAGTGAATGATCACAAATTAGTACAACTTCTACTGTAATCACTTTTTATTTAGTTATTTGATAAGCAAGCAGTTTTTCCTTTGTGCTTGTTATTAGCAAATACAAGACCTGCCAGCTACTTGGATCACTATATAATATATCCTTTTAGGGGTGCACTCTACATTTTCTTCTACTATAAATAAGGTAAGATTCATCTATTATTGATGCCTTAGTTTGTTTAAATAGTTTAGTAATTTTCTCCCTCATCATTCAACTTGATTAATTGACTTAGACAACAAAACATGGCCTCTGTTCTATTCAACTATTAATTTCATTTGAGAATTTAATACTTACACAACTAACGAAAGAAAAAGCACCTTCAAAAACATTTTTTAAATTCATGATGCTCGACATTATTCTTTGAAGCCTTAAGTTTAATCTCAGGAACAACAGATGTCAAGAGAACAATCCATCAATCCCAAGGCTTTCCAAATCAACATGTCAAAATTCCAAATTTGGAGGTAGAACATTAGTAACAAAAGATCAAATCTCTGATTTTATGGATTAGATACATAATAATAGGGTAGGTAAAGGCGTAGGTGGAATATAATTGGTTTATGACTTAACTTCCCAACATTTCAAGTAATTTTGAACAACATCTTCAGTACATCGAGATTTCAACTCAAGATTTTGGAACAGTTTTACTAAATTTATTTGTTATGAAAATTGATTTTGATCCCTAGCAATAGGGAAAAGTTTGTTAGTTTTTCTTCTTTATATATTTACATGTGAAAAGTCATAAAGGGGAAATTATTTTGGTTGATATGGGAGCCCAACGAGCTATTGTATAATATTTTTAGGATTGACCAGTAATAGAGAAGTGCATTTACAGGATTCTCATGTAGAAGCATTGGTGGTATGTTCCCTTTCTATTTTCAGTTATTTTCCTGTTATCTTTTATGCACTTTCATTTCTTATTATTGAAATAAAGTAATAGAGAATAATTTATGTATGCATACTCTGTGTCTAATTTTTCAATAATCTCTATGTTATTCATTTGAATATTTACAAAGGAATTATTAATTTCTCCTCTGTTCAGCGGATCTCTCCCCTTTCACCCCATTCATCCACACTAAATCTAAGATGATCCAACAGTTTTTACTATCTCGCTCTGTGGAGACATTTACTTCTAGATCTGAATTGATCCTTACCTTATGAACAAACCCCATAGCCCAATGGAATTCTAAAATAGTCCTTCAGCCAAACATCTCAAATCTAAAACAAATTCCACACCTTATAACTAGGCTAACATCTAAAATCTAAAACAAAGCTAGATCAGAAAGAGAGATCCCTCTCTGAGTCTTGGAGGGATAGATCTAGGACTCCAAGCGATTTGATGTTACCTTTGTGATTTCCCCCACAGCCTTGGGAAAATTACAGAGTGCTAACATAATGGTGACCATACTGGGGAATGAGCTTCTAGGCTCTCTAGAAAAGTATATCAAGTTCATATTTGACTTCTGATGTGTAATGTCCCCACTTTGGGACATCATCATAGGGCAGAGATTTATGATGACCAGAGTAGCCAGATGGATGCTATAGCGAGTACAGGGGTATTTGAGAGGCATTGTGGGGTCCAACTTGCATTGATGATCATATTCCATCATTATGAGCCATTCCGCACAGGTTGGCTTTGGTTTCATTGCATTTCGACGATTTCGAGGATTGTGACTATTTTGAGCTATAAGTCAATGGAATTCACTGAAGAGGTCATTTTGGGCACATTACTTGAAGGAATGATCCGTAGGATCTTTTAATGACTATGGTTGAGTTTTAATTTTGCATGCGTTAATTATCCAATTGAGAAGCTTAATGAAAGAATGAGGAAAGAAGAGGAATTATGACATCCATATACACATATGCAGATCTGAAATTAAATAATAAACAACAAACCATAACACGAGGATTGATAACGGAGTTCGACACAACTTTGCCTACATCTCCGGGCCTTTGTCTATGTGGGGGAGGCTTCTTTATTTCTTTTCAAAAGCTCAAAAGTACATTGCAGCAGTGCCAATTGGCTACAAGAATGATCTGGTCATGTTCTTCTAGATCTCAAGAACCCTGCAAAGAAAACGGCACGCAAAACGGAAGTCCGGAGCTCCCAGAAATGGCCCGCAAACATATGCTCCTCAATAGCTTCCCTGCATAAAAATGGCTTTGGCTTGGCTTCCCTTCAACATAACTCTTCTCTGACTATCCTCCATGGCCTCAAACAGGCCTGGTTTATATAGATCTGAAGTTGGTTATCCATCCCCAACTTCCTCCCAAAATTTGGGCTCCAAAAATGCCCAATATCTCCCAAAAATGGAGAAAATCTATTAATTGCAGGCTTAGAATCATTGAAAATCCAAAACTTTATGAAAAAAACCTACTTTTGAATGAAATCAGGCGTAGCCCCCAAACTCGCGTGCTCTGGGTCATATGGGTGCCACCATGTGGCCAGGCGCTCCATGTACGCGTGCCCCTTGTCCCTGGCTCCTGGTTCGGTGGTGGTTCATAGGACCGGATCTCGGGCTAACAACTAACCTCCCGCGCCCATATCTGGTGGATAGGCCCCGGTATTGTGGGATCCGCCTGAGATCCGAGGGCTAATCTCTATCACCAACTCCCCCCCGTGCTCGCCCGGTTGCTGTTGGGTTCCATGGTAAGTGAATATACCATGGGTTGGGTCTAAGCCCCAACCCTTTCCAACCCCAAATTCATATTCAACCAAACATAAATAATATATGTGCCATATGACTGTTAAGTCACACCCATGGGGCGGGCGATTATCCCAGTCCTACCAGTCCGTTTCCTGGAGGATAGGTCGGGGGTTCGACCCCGGTGAACCCATATAAATTTTGCATAAACCTTGATCCAACCACAGGGTGCCACGTGGAAGCCCATGACTGGGCCACGTGGCACCTCGACAACCAATAGAAGTCTGCCACCCGTTAATCATTGAATGGTCCACGTGTCTGCCACTTACCCTGTCCAGTCACTTCCCTGTCAACTGCTGACGTCATCTCGTGCCACGTGTCACCCTTACAGTGGTGACATGTGTCACCCATAGATTGGTCCAGCTGTCTGCCCATATGCCACATCGCCTGCCATGTGTCACCCCCAGGAGTTGCCATGTCATCTGTACAGCCTGTACAGTCAGCATGCCATGTGGGACTATATGGACTGTACAGTCATCCCCTTTTTTTTGCCTGTTTGGGTTTTCGGACAGAATGCGATATCTTTCGCATACAGAGCCCGTTTGATGAAGTAAATATATGACCAGAATAAGGAAGATGAGACAGATGCAATGGCGCTGGTTTCGTCGAATTCCGAGCACTTTCATTTTTGAGCATTTGTAAGCCCTGTCAGGCTTCTGGATCCAATTCTGGATCACACTTCCCCACTAAAAGACCTTTTGGTCCCCAAAAGGTTACTGACCAATCAACAAGATCGAGATAGGCCACTCGGCTTGTCCTCTATCTCTGAACTCTGTCCTATGCACCTGTCTCATCAAGATCAACTGTAACACAATCATGACAACTGACAGTATATTATTAGCCATTTGAACCCTATTACATCTTATTGAAGCCACTATCATCCATGTAGAAAACATTACTAATGACAACATCAAAAATACGACTGCAAATGAGCTGATATACTTGAGATATCTGCACGACATGAGCTTATCTTGAAGCAACTTATGATTGATTTTCCATTCAACAATCATTTCTTGTTCTTGCTTAAGATCGATTACTTCATTTGAAACAATTATTGGGTTGTTGCTTGCTTGCACTGCCTTCTTTAATTGTTCCATTGTTTGAAGTGTTTTATTTTCTTTAACATGATGAGCATGAACCACATAATCTTGACCTGCTTTAGTGAATTGATATTGATTCTTTGTCCTGTAGAAATTGCCTTACGATCATATAAGTATGGACTACCTAAGACCATTCCACATTCTCTTAACGACACTACATCACATGTTACTTTGTCCACATACTTAGATGAAATTCCAAATTTGATTGTGCACTGCTTTGTTATGTGCATTTGATGATGATTGCTTATCCATTTAAGTGTGTAAGGATTATGATGAGTTTGTGTTTTTAACCCCAATTGCTTAACCAATTCTTCTAAGATTATATTAGATTGAGATCCACTGTCGATTAATGTGTATATCTTAGTGTGTCGCATGATTACCCTTATATGAAACAAGTTGTTTCTACAATCAATGTCTTCACCAATTTTACCTGTCATGCCAACCAATGAAATCTTTGACTCATCACCTGAATCCGATCCCAAGTCTGTGGGCTTCGTTGTCGTTGCCACTGTTTGCGTTCCCTTCTTTTCTTTGAACCACTTTGGCCTCTTCTCAGGATGCAACTGCCAACATCTATCCTCATCATGTCCCTCTTTCTTGCAATGCTTGCAAGAGGGCTTTCCTTCCTTCCTCGTCACTGCATTTGCATTCTTACCATGCCTTTTCCTCTTGTCCTCTTTCCTTGAAGATGATGATTCCCCTGACACACCTTCTTTCCCTGCTTCAATATACGTATCTTGAACAAAAACCTCATCAAGGGATAGTGGGTCCAAACATGAAAACAATGTTTCTAATATGCGCAGGTAAACCTCCTATATACTTCATAAGAGTTTCTTGTGTTTGCAAAGGGATATCTAACATTAATTCCATTTTTCAAAATCCATCGGTATATTCTTGCACTGTTTGTCCTTTTCTTAGTTTTAAATATTGCCATTCAATTAATTCTTTTTCTTTATAACCCAAAGGATAGAATTGTTTCCTAAGTGCTAAAATGAAACTCTTCCACGATGGAGATACATTACCCACTTGTTGTGTTCCCTTTTGCAGCTTGCTTTGCCACCAAATGAGAGTTGTACCTGCAAGTCTCAAAGATGCCAACTTAATTTGTGTGGCCTCATCTTTGATCTATTGCACACTGCAGTATACCTCCATCTGCCTGATCCAATTGTCAAGTGTTTCTGCATTTACTTCACCATCATATATAGGCAACTCAAATTTAACATCAAGTTTTAACAATGGCATTTCATGTTTATTCTTATGAACATTTTTCTTTCCATTAGATTTAGAACTTGAACTTGAAGAAGAAGGAGAAGAAGGAGGTGTTGATGGAAGTGAAGGAGGAATCTGAGGATGGTCCTCTTCCTCTTCACGTTTTCCTTTTGAAGATTCACCCAAAACTGGTCTCTTTCGTTCCAAGTAATCTTCGTACAAAACTTTCACCATCTCCGACATAGCAAGGAATGTTTTCCGAAACTCTTTCTCATCCTGAGAAATCCCTTCTTCCGATGCCATCTTCTCGCTATGAGAAGCTCTCTTTCTCAATCCAATTAATGGATTATCTGCAACAATCTCACCTTCACCATGCTGTAGCTTTTCCCTGGTTAACATGCAAAACTCAAATCCAAACGTCAACTAGCTCTGATACCACTTGATCCATAGGATCTTTTAATGACTATGGTTGAGTTTTAATTTTCCATGCGTTAATTATCCAATTGAGAAGCTTAATGAAAGAATGAGGAAAGAAGAGGAATTATGACAGCCATATACACATATGCAGATCTAAAATGAAATAATAAACAACAAACCATAACACGAGGATTGATAACGGAGTTCGGCACAACTTTGCCTACGTCTCCGGGCCTTTGTCTCTGTGGGGGAGGCTTCTTTATTTCTGTTCAAAATCTCAAAAGTACATCACAACAGTGCCAATTGGCTACAAGACTGATCTGTTCATGTTCTTCCAGATCTCAAGAACCCTGCAAAGAAAACGACATGCAAAACGGATGTCCGGAGCTCCCAGAAATGGCCCGCAAGCATTTGCTCCTCAATAGCTTCCTTGCATAAAAATGGATTTGGCTTGGCTTCCCTTCAGCATAACTCTGCTATGACTGTCCTCCATGGCCTCAAACAGGCCTAGTTTATATAGATCTGAAGTTGGTTATCCATCCCCAACTTCCTCCCAAAATTTGGGCTCCAAAAATGCCCAATATCTCCCAAAAATGGAGAAAATCTATTAATTACAGGCTTAGAATCATTGAAAATCCCAAAATTTATAAAAAAAACCCACTTTTGAATGAAATCAAGCGCAGCCCCCAAACTCACACGCTCTGGGTTGTATGGGTGCCACCATGTGGCCAGGCGCTCCATGTACGCGCGCCCCCTGTCCCTGGCTCCTAGTTCGGTGGTGGTTCATAGGACCGGATCTTGGGCTAACAACTAACCTCCCACGCCCATATCTGGTGGATAGGCCTCGATCTTGTGGGATCCGCCTGAGATCTGAGGGCTAATCCCTATTGCCAACTCGCCCCCGCGCTCGCCCGATTGCTATTGGGTTCTATGGTAAGCGAATAGACCATGAGCTGGGGCTAAGCCCCAGCCCTTTCCGACCCCAAATTCATATTCAACCAAACATAAATAATATATGTGCCATATGACTGTTAATTCACACCCATGGGGTGGGCGGTTAGCCCGGTCCTACCAGTCCATTTCTCGAAGGATAGGTCGAGGGTTCGACCCCGGTGAACCCATATAAATTTTGCATAAACCTTGATCCAACCACAGGGTGCCATGTGGCAGCCCATGATTGGGCCACGTGGCACCTCGACAACCAATAGAAGTCTACCACGCATCAATCGCTGAATGGTCCACATGTCTGCCACGTACCCTGTCCAGTCACTTCCATGTCAGCTGCTGACGTCATCCCGTGCCATGTGTCACCCTTACAATGGTGACACATGTCACCCATAGATTGGTCCATCTATCTGCCCGTATGCCACATCGCCTGCCACGTGTCACCCCCAGGAGTTGCCACATCATCTGTATGGCCGTACGGCCTATACAGTCAGCATGCCACGTGGCACTGTACGAACTGTACAGTCATCCCCTTTTTTTTGCCTATTTGGGTTTTTAGACAGAACGCGATATCTTTCGCATACAGAGCCCGTTTGATGAAGTAAATATATGACCAGAATCAGGAAGACGAGATAGACATAATGGCGTTGGTTTCATCGGATTCTGAGCACTTTCATTTTTGAGCATTTTTAAGCCCTGTCAAGCTTCTGGATCCAATTTTGGATCAAGGAACCTCTCAGTGTAATAGCTCATTGGAATCGGGAGGAGCAACACTCCAGGATGGGATGGCTAGAAGTAACTTTCAGTGGCTAGGGA